>VZRR01001427.1:165537-195499 GCA_013398015.1 Oreocharis arfaki | reverse complement strand
CTGCCGGCGGGTGCCGGTTCCCGCCCGGCAGCTCTGCGGCTCGGAAGGGGTCACCTGAGTTCTCGCCCTGGTTTGCTCGGAGAGGCATTGGCCTGCGCCAGCGGGGAAGTCCTCAGGGAGCCTTTTAAAGGCGTCCCGGCGCGGGATGTCACCTCCGGTAGCTGGAGAACGGCTTTTCCTCTTTCTTCACGCGCCTGCATCCACCGATTTTCATATCAGCCCACCCGAGACACTTAACTTTTTTTTTTTCGCCAAAAGTGGACGTTTAGCAAATAATTCCGTTCCGTTATGGTCTGTATTACCTCCAAGAGGTGAAACAGTGGAACTATGCCCACTAGCTTTCCAATTTCCTGTAGTGGCTTCACTTACTAAATGCCCCCTAGATCTAGAACCTAGATGATTCTAGGAATCATCGAACCATTAAGGTTGGAAAAGACCTCCAAGATTATTCGGTCCAGCATTTAGCCGAACACCGCCATGCCCCCTGAATTTAAGCTGCGTTGCCAACATGCCCCCTTAACTAATTAAATGCCCCACCCTGCCCAGCACGCACCGGCCATGCCCCATTTTCTCATGTTTCATTTCCAGACGCACCCTCAACCGGTGTTCCTAGCAGACAGTGTCTCCAGGCTGACACTGCTGAGTCAGGTAGGTAAGAATCCTTTTTCTTCCATGTTTCCATCTCTAGCAGGCGCATGAACAAGTTGTTTTATCAAATCCACAGCCCTCCCTAAAGGTGCCCCAGGTCTGACCCCAGCTCAATCAGAGTCGATGGCTAAGGTGTGATACTGTTTCATGTTAAATAAGGTCATCTTCCATTCTGGGCATGTTTTCCATCAGAAGAGTAAATTCTGCTCCGTTTGTCGCTGGAGAAGCCTTAATTAAGCTACTGGATGCAATCTTGGGCACTAGACCTTAGGAAAGATACCACATGGAGAGAATCCGTAGGCAAATGGGCAACAAAACCTGGTTGGAAAAAGATGTCCTTCTACAAAGCCTGGCTTTTGTTTTGTCAGAGGGAAAAGTAGGGGAGGAGGACATGGTAGTGGTGACCCGATACACAAAAGGTCACAGAAGATTGCTCTTCCTCTGAATAGAGGGTAACAAACTTTTTTTCTTTAGCAAGTATTAAATTTAATCTAGATAATTTGGGATAAATAAATTTTGTGGTAACAAAATCCTACAGTAGCTCACCCAGGAGTACTGGAGTCTTTTTAATAAATGAGAAAAACTTCCTTTAGCAAGTCTTTTAGTCTTGCATCTGTGCTCAGCATCCAAGACCTAAAAGCCTTTCAAAGTCCTCATTATGGTCCTTCCAACCCAGGCAGGAGCAGGGGTTGGCTGGAAAATTTCATGTTCTTCTGCAGAACCTTAGCACTCTTTAAAATTTCACCCAAATGTTCAGTTCTGCTTCTGTGGACTGCTCTTAAGGAGTTAGCCAGCAGTGTCCAACTTTGTGCTCAGGGTAAAGCAGATAAAAGCTGTTCTCAGCATGGCCTGGCCACAGCAGGTGTCGTAGCACCTTGCTGGCTGGGTGAGGTGTATCCTCAAGGAGAAGCAGGGAGAAGCACAAACCTCTCCCTACTGCAGAGTACATTTCCAGTCTTCTTCTGAAGCATCTTCTATGGCTTTCCTCTGCCATGGTCTCTGTCATCTTCAGCTAACTACCCATCATGCGAGGGTGTCCCATGCCAGGAGTCACTGCCTTGTGCAGAACTGAGGCACATCCATGGGCCAAAGCAGGGAAGAGACTGAGGCACAAGAACAACAGGTGAAGGGCGAGGGAAAAGTTCAGATATAAAGAAAAGTGCAGGCAGGAAGTCAACGTGCTTATTGTTCAAAATAAAGACTTAATTTTTTTTATATGTATGGAAACGGTAGCACTACTTTGGTTTCGAGGATCCTGCAAGATGGAGAGAAGAAACGTGGGCATGATCTTACAGCATAAGGAAAGAAAAGCAATAAATAAAAAAAACACAGTGAAATGACGACAGGAAAATAGAGAGTCCTTAGAGCAGACATTTAAAGAGAAAGCAAAATCTAGAGTGTAAAAAGAGACATGTAGATGTTGTAGAATGAGCCAGGACCCCAGGAGCAGAAACAGAGCACAGGCAGACTGAGGGAGTAAAACAGACAGTGCATGGTACATGGACTGAGGGAGTAAAACAGACTAATGCATGGTACACTTCAGAATTCACTTTCATGTATTGGTTCTTTCACCATCTAAGTTTCTAGTAGCTCATTACTCTGTCAACGGCCTAAGTCAAGTAGTTGAAATAAAGTGAAGCTAAACTCTTAACAGTTAAATCCTATCTTGCTTCTTTGTGTGTTGTTTTTCTTTTTGAAGGAAAGAGTCTGGCTAAATGCATGAGAAAGGTTAGAAGTTTTCAAGAAGCAAGGAAAACACTGTTACACTCAGAAGGAGACTGAACTACAGTAAACCCAGAAAAACAACATCTATTTTTATATAAGAATAGAAAATAAATCCTTACTGCAGATTTACGTCTGTAACCAGATGTTAAAAGCTAGTCCCAAAATTGTGCACCAGCCAAATGGAATGGCCGGGAGACAGGGCCCATATCATCTGAAGGGGGGGGTCGTATCTCCCTGTCTTCTGGGGGTGGAGTTGTGCTGCAACTGTGAGGTGGTTGGTGGAAAATCTCCAAATAAAAAGCGTGGGGTTCATCTGAACAGCAACTTTGCTGTCCATAAACTGAAATCTGCAGAAAATACTGCAGGAGAAGAGACGTGTTGTTTTTTTTCTTTAAACACAATTCTATGGCAGATATTGCAGTTTGCAGTGGGACCTGTTAAATGTGCAGTTCACTTGCTGAAGCTGAGGGAAGGAACTTAAGGAAAGCAGAAAGTAAAACATACATAAGAAGTGTACAGAGAGCTGCATAAAGGAAGCTAATTGCAGGCCCAAGGATTTCTGTTGGTCTATAAAAAACAAATTGCTACCTAAAGGGATGTCATCATCCAGGTATCTGTTGCAGAGAAAATACCCTGCAGAACTCATAGGCTTAGGAGATACTATAATTAAGGCTGGTGTGCAGCTGAGATTTATCTTTCCTTGTTTTTATGGTTCTATGGTACTATACTGCTATCTTCGTGAATATGGTCTTTATCTGTGTGATGATAAGCAATTTTAACCACACAGTGTCATTTAGGGAAAAGGTTGCATTTGTCCTGAAAATAATGTATAATGAGAATTGCTTTCTTTGGGATTCTGACTTGCTGCAGTGTTATAGTGGAAGCGATAACAGAAGCTTTGCCTTGATGTTTAAATGGTTAAATCTGACTTGAAGACCTGGTTACCAGTATGATGTCTCCCATGAAGAAGATTCTGGACAATGGAGACTGCAAAACATTCCTAAGCGAAAAAAACTGTCTCTAATTTTATAATAGGAATAGATAGTAAATCAATGTATAGCCCTGCATATGGAATAATTATGAGGGCAGTGAATACTCAACAACTACTTACTCCATGAGACTTGCCCATCCTTCATACTGAATGAAGAACTGTGCAGGAAAAATGTCCACATAAAAACAGATCATGTCATTATGCATACACGTGAAGGGTAGAACTGACATTATACACACACACACACTTTGCTAATTATTAACCTTTAAGTAATTAATTTCCTACATTTTGGAGCTTGATTTCACAAGCATGCAAGGAAGAGTTGAGAAGGGAAGTATGAGATTGTGCTCGATACCACACCACTGGAACACAACCTGCATGAGAGCAAATGGACATCTGGAGGGAATACTGAGACTGATGGGATATGTGTTTCCTGCTGTCACTGGAAATGTGACATCCCATAATCCAGGTCATTAAAGAAGATGTTGAACACTATGGGCCCCAGCACAAGCCCTACCAGACACCACTAATGACTGGCCTCCAGCTGGACGTTGTGCTCTGGATGAGAACGCTCTGGGCCTCACAGTTCAGTCAGTTTTCATTCCACTTCACTGCCTACTTCACAGAGCCTACTCATCATCCATTTTTTCATGGGGGCATTACTGGAGACTCTGTCAAAAGCCTTAATGAAGTCAAAATAAATATCATCCACTGCTCCATCTTCATCCACTGAACTAGTCTTACTGTAGAAGGCTATCATGTTGGTCAAGCCTGTCCTTGTCTTCATAAATCCAAACCGACTACTCAAAATCATCTTACTGTATTTGGAAATGGTTTCTGGGATAATTTGTTCCATTACCTTCTTTTTAGGGACTGCAGTGGGGCTGACAGACCTGTAGTTCCCCAATCCTCCTTCTTGCCCTTCTGAAAGACAGAATTGATAATTACTTTTTTCTTGTTGCCGGGAACCTCTCCCAGTCTCCATGACCTTTCACAGATTATCCACAGGGGCCTCACAGTGGCATTGGCCAGCTCCCTCTGCACTTGTGGGTACATCCTGTCAGATCCCATGAACTTGTATATATTTGGGTCATTTAGATGTTCCCCAACTAGGTCCTCCTCTACTTAGAGTAAATCCTCTTTTCTCTAGACCTTCCCACAGGTGTCTCAGAAAGCTGAGATTCCGGAAGGCAAATCTTGCCAATAAAGACTAAGGCAAGGAAGGCATTTTGTACCTCAGCCTGTTCAATGTCCTTTGCCACCAAGTCCCTTTCTCCTTTCAGCAGTGGGCCCATATTTTCCCTCATCTTCCCTTTGCTGTTGATGTACTTAGAGAAGCTCTTCTTCTTGCCTTCCACATCCCTCTCCAGATTCAACTTCACAAGGGCTTTGGCTTTCCTAATCCCCTCCAATCCCCTTGGACAGCATCTCCATATTATTGTCAGGCCACCTGTCACTGCTCCCACCTCTTACATTTTTACTTTGAGTTTTGTCAGGAGCTCCTTCTTCATCTATTCCAGCCTCTTGTTGCCTTTGCTTGATTTCTGGCTCATTAGGGTGAGCCCATCTTTAAGGTGGAGGAGGTCATCCCTGAAAAGCAACTGATCTTCTGGTGTCCTCTCCCGGGCAGTCTCCCATGGGATCCCTCCAGTCAGATAGCGCAAAAAGCCAAAGTCTGCTCTCTTTCAGTCTGGGTTGTGATGCTATTTTTTGCCTTGCTCCCTCCACTGATGATTGCCATCTTAGGATGACATCTCTGAATTTCTCCTAAACAATTGTGAGCTGAGATGTTTATTATGTTTTACTTTCAGGAAAAAAAAAAATTCAGAAAAATTGTATTCAGTTTATCCTTGACCAGATTTCAAGGCTTTGCTTCAAAGAAAAGCCTGTTGGATTTTTCAAAGACAGCTTGTTTTCCTTTGCCTTGATTCTTAAGCTGTTTCTGTGTGAAATTTCAGACCAAATTATTTAGCTTTTAGAAGGTTGAAAACCTGTGTCTCAGAATAAGAAATTCTGGATAATCTTAAGTATAGGCATGTCTACCCTCCCAGAGAGTAATATACTGGCATCTCTTCTAGGCAGCTCTTTGAGAATAAACATAAATGCTTAAAACCTGAGCAATTTCATTAATCACATCTACACTTCTAAAATTTACAGGGATTATTATTATATTTTCTAGGATATAGACCAAATTTTAAAAAACGGAGAAATGAAACTAAAAGTAAATTGACTTCCTTAGTCTGGAAACTCTTCTAAGAATGTGATCTGAGAATTTAGAAGTGAAATGACTGTTACAAGCAGCATGTGATCTAGTTACTGCATGTATTTTCTTAACAGTTTCTGGAAAAAATTAAAGGATTATAATCCCTTAATTTTTAAAAGGCATCAACCTTGAAATGTCCTTGCCATAATATTATTTTTACATGAACATGATTTTTTTTATTAATGAGTCGTCCCTCTTATTTCAGTGGTTTCAGTGAAAGCAGATAACCACCTAACTAGAGCAATGACATAGAGTTACAGAGGATCACTTTGTAGCATCTCCTCATTATTCCTGTGTAACATCCATTTAACCTAATTATCAAAAGAACTGTATGGTGAAGAAATGATTGCCTGGTTCAGATGAGTTTACTTTTCAGGGTTAATGTTTTTTTTTTTTTAACCTTAGGCAAGGTTATCACAATCTGTTGATATTACAGAAGAATTTCAATTCTTTGCACATAGCCATGTATTTATGTTTTAAAAAATCCTGTCTACATCTATGAATTTATTAATATCTTCCTTTTCTATACTTCATTACCTACATACATTGGTAAACATACAGTTTTGATTTACATCAAGTGTTGTTTATGAAAATAAAACAAAATCATGCATGCATTATAAATTCTGTATGTCAGCATAGTTCTGCTTTGGGGAGGATTTTAGTGAGGAATGTCGAGCCTGACCATCTGCTTGATGAGATGGAAGGGCGCTATGCCCGTATCATGGGAAGACAGAGCATACACTTGACCTTATGCAGGCTAGTTATCACAAGGTGACTTTAAGTGTCTGTGTGTTGCAGGATTAGGGGATTGGCTACCTGCTAGACTCCTGATCCTTCTGCTGCAACTTTCTGCCTTTCCCTTTGTGAGATTACTGCACACCTCACAGTTCTTGCCCTCTCAGAACATGGCCTAGCGCAGGGGGTTTCACTAGGAGTGAGAAGAGACATCGGGTCTGCTCCTCTCTGTGCAGTTCCAATCTCTTTTGTCAATTCAGTCCAGCTCTGCATGAAGAGTTAATGTCCACAGTAGCCTCCTGCACCATGTCCTCACACAGTAATCAATTGAAACCTTGTTCCTCTTGATCAAGTGCTATTTGAAACACAAAGCAATTTAACGTAAAGCTGCTCTCAAGCCATCTAACCTCTTAAGTCTACTCCTCAGACCTTTAAGTTGTTTCAGGCTTTGTATAACTGAACCATTTTCCTCCCAAAAGAACAAACAATCCTCTTGCAATAATCAAGCCTAAACAACTGTTTGTGAAGAGACTCTGCACCCAGAGGGGATTGATTCACCTCAGCTCCTTGGCCTCTAGAGTATGTAGATGTCTGCAGGACAGCTACTCATGCAGGCACTGAACCTCTCATGCTCTGAACTTCATGAGAACAACTGGTTTCAAAAAGTTTTTGAGATCAGGTATATAATATTGACAAAATATGATTCATTCATTTTTGTATATTTTTGTATTAAATGTTTTTGTTTTAAAGAACAAGTTGTTTAGTGACTTTTTGTGTGAGTTACAGTTTCAGGGCATTCTGATTAGGAATCTGTTTCAAACTTCTGCAGTTGTCTCCAGTTTTTCACACTAGACCAAGGGCTTCAATCCAGGGGTTTGGTTCGATTACTTGAAATCATTTGCTGAGGAATTGCTCTGACAGTGGTCTGGCTGGTAGTGGAACAACTCCCTTGGAGGGTGCCCACAGCCTGTGCACTTTCCTAGAGCAGAGACACATGTTCAAACCCGTGTTCCAAAGTAAGCAGAACACGAATTTGAACCCAGGTCTCTGATATCCTTTGTTGTGGGCAAATAATCAGAAAAAACTACAATTTCTGCTCAGTGACTTGCTGTGAAGAACTGGAGTAAGAGCCTCTCTGAAGCTTCCTGTTAATTTTGTTGGGTTGTTCTTTGTTGGGGTTTTTTATTGTTTTTTTTGTTGTTGTTGTTGTTTGTTTTGGTTTTTTGTTTAGTGTGTAAGGCCAGTTCTTAGTTTTGAGTTTCTGTTTCTCTCCACTCAGTGGACAGGAAGAGCTTGAGTGTTTGGTTCAGACCCGTAGATTTCACTAGGAGGACAGGAATGTTGGCCGAGCACACAGCTGCATGGTGGGAGCCAGGGCTAGGGATGAGCTTAGGCTGCTGGCAGAGGATGAGGCAGAGTACCACTGGCCAAGTGACTAGGAGACTGTTTCCTTCCCTGAGTCAGGACCTACAAGACAGGCGCCACAATACTCAATTTATATCCCCTCCATCAGTCTGGTTTGAAATTACCTCCAATTAGAGGATACACGAGCAGAACTACTTTACTAGGGTGATGTCTCTTCTGTAACTAGAAGACTTTCATCTCTGTGTACACAAGGTGTCCTTTTTCCTTCTTTAACTTATAAGTGGGCTTGTTGTAGGAAGGTTATACTAGTGGAATGTCTTAATTCAATCCAGGTTTGTTAATTCTCTTTCCCACATTCATCCAGATCAGATAAATCGCATGCTGTATTTACTTTTTAGAGTAGTTGCCTAAAATATCTAGACGCTGAGGCTGTTTCTCATAATGTGCTGACTTTTGGAATGGACTCTTTATTTACAAGCTTTGGCAAAATGGTTAGATTTATTATTTATTAACCAGAAAACCAACAACTCTTTCTCTTAGAAAGGTGCAGAGCTGCATGAAGCATACTGTGCTATCAAAATTACAAGTTTTGTTCTGGATTTTTCGTAATTCCTACCATCTGTGGTTTGATAGATGCAGTAATTACCATTTTTGGACAAGGAAATCCTGTCCTTCCTTCTCTTTTGCTTTCAGACTTCCCTAGCACTTCAGGAACTCGTTTTGCATCAAGAATATTTGTAAAGTTTCCTTTGACATCAGAGGTAGATTTTTCTGTGCCTTGTCAAAAGAAATTTCTTTACTGTGTTATTAATCTTCTCTCTGAAATAAATCTACTTTTCACCTTACAGTGGGTTTCTATAAGTAAAGTTATGCTCATCGTTATCTTCCTCCTTAGCATGCCTGCGTATAATATCAGTACTTTTCTTTGGTTTGAGTTGATTTGCCAATATAGCTTTTGCAGGAATATGGCCTCACTTCTCCAATACCTGGCAGCTTGTCCAAAGTCTCATACTTGCCCAAAATCTCATCATCACAGGAGTGCAGCAGCAAGAAATGCACTTTGGAAGCATCAGAAGTATTTACAACAAATAGTAATACTTTCAAATAATGCTTTAATATTATTTCAGCACATAAGGGCTTCAGAAACTCATTCTATTTAGCCTACAGTGGAAGCCAAGTTGGCTAGTCCCCAAGGTTTCCACATGTGGTCAGAACTACTCCTGTGGCACTGTCTTCCTGGTGTTAACATGCATGAGACTTATGAAGACATTTGGGAATTCCTGTCTTCTGACTTCTGGCCTCTTGCTTTGCCTAGAGCTGTTCAAATTAGTTACCTCTTGGAGACACAAGAAAATGGGGTACAGGCAGAGCAATCCAATGTTTCTCCAACAATTCAGGCTTGAGCACTGAGCCTAAGAGCCTCTGCTCTGGGGCTGTAGTTACATGCACAACTTGAGCAGGCAGAAGCTGTCACTGCCAATAGCAGAAGCAGTCCTGCCTTTCACTTATCAATTGTTCCTGTTCCTGTGCTACCCCTCCCTTTGCTTGTGGCTGGGGAACTGATCTGAGCTAGAGCCAACTTTTACTTGGGCTGGGTTAGTCTTAGCTTGTATCAGTTCCTGATCTGTTTCACTGTAGTGCTGAAGAGAATTTTTCTCATGCCAACACAAGGGTGGAACCAACATGGAGACAGGGATGATCCAGGTGCGTGGAAAAAAGGGAGATGAGATGACACTGGCTAAAAGAGTTCTTGAAACTCCAGGCTTTTTCTCCACTATGCTTTGCAGAAGTTCAGTTAATGAGGCCAATGAGTTGAATTTTTGCTGTTCGGCCACATTCCTCACCTGTTTCTGTACAACAGGTGGCCCACACAACTTCCCATTCCTCTGGGCTTTTCTCGCCTACCACTCCTGCTTTCCAAGGTGGGACGCTGGGAGCACCGAGATCAGTGGAGCAGCGTGTGTCCCCGCTGCCTGCATCCCAGGCAGGAGAGTGGAGTCTGGTGGCCAAAGAGAAAACTGCAGCCAACGAGACCTCACCTGCCACCGCAGGATTCGACAAGCAGCTTCTGCTCCACCTGCGCAACAGCCCCACACTGGTTTCCTCTTGGCTGAGCCACAGCTGGACAGGCTGCTCAACACTGCATTAACAGCAGTCTCGGTTCTCTGTAGAAGGGATCTTAATAGGGCTGATGCTTTCACTTTTTGCTGCGGCCCTGGGCTGTGTTTGGTTTGCTTGAGTGCAGCTGCAGATTCAAGTTTCCTCAGACCTGGCAGTAAAAGCCAGTGAAGTAGAGACCAGCTTGCACTCCACTCTCCAGGACTCTTCTGCATAAGATGCATGTAGGGGTGATACCATCTGCCCCCAAACTCAAGGGAGGAACCATCTGCAGATGCAGCTAGAAGAACCAGCTCCAGTCTTCCTGGTTGATCAGTCTCTTACTTTCAGTTTTAATACACTCCTATCCCTGCCTACTGATAGGGCCCTATCTGCCTACTTTTCTTATTATTTGCTTAGGTTCGCTTTTCTCAGAACCTCCTCCTACCAAACCATACCATTTCCTGCCACCAATTCATTGCACTTGACTTTGCTTTGATCTTGCCAGTCTTTAGCTTTTTAAAATAAAAATAATCTCTTTATAACCAACTGTCATTGCACTCCATGGTTACCATTGCAATAACAAGGATCATAAATACTAGAATAGCTGGCTGTTGAGGTTGTGATTGATAGTGGTGAGCTGGGAGAGACTCTCGAGTAATATCACAGAGGTGGGTAAATCTTTCTCCCTTTCTTTGGAGAACTTCCATATGCATAAGTGGGGGTGCAATGACATGGCTGTCAAAGTCTTATAAAAAGATGAAGAATGGACAGTTGTGAGATAAGACACTAATGTAAATTGTTCTGTATTTTATAGTAGGGAACAGTGTCTCTTGAGATGCACTCCTTCTCCACAAGGAAAACTTCTTGTCAGGTTTTCTGGTCCCTTTATGTCCCCATGTTTCAGCACAATCTGGTCATGCATAAAGATTTTAGCATTCAATTCTTAAAATGATCAATCTTGCTGTACATCTTTAAAAAAACCCAAAGAGATTCAAGTCCATGAGAATCTCATTAGCCAGACATCAATATTCTGAGACTAACAAGAGTAGCTGCTGGAAGAAGCATATAGTTGCAAAGCATATTATTACTTATAAAGGTTTGCAAATGGGAAGTGCTTCTCTGATTCTAGCTCTTTTATTCTTTTAATTTTTTTAAAAGTGTCTTTTTCTTTTTAAAAGAGAACAAAGATAATTTGTGTCTCAGACTTAAACTCTTAACTTAGCAGAATAGAAAATAGAGGCTTTTGCTCTGTTTTTCATAAACAATTTATTTCAATTTCAGAAAATTGTATGATGCAGGTTAAGTTAGCTGTGCTGGCATATAAATGAATTTTTGTTTTGGTCCTTAATTCACTTTTATGTCTGACTCATCTGGGAAGATCTTGTCTTTCTGGGAAAGAGATGGCAGCAAATCAGTTGGGAAACAAGCAGATTTCTTCAGATCTCACATTCTTCTGAGTTTGCAGAAAGCCTTTTCTAAGCTTGTGAGACAGATGGGAAACCTTAGGAGCTTGGAAACTTTGAAGACTGTTGCACTGAGATTAGTGAGACCTTCATGAACTAGTCATCAACTTCATCAATGTTGTATCAAATGTTATGTCTCTTTGCATTCCAGGAAACACCATGGGTAAATATTCAGTCTTTCAGAGATACAAGAAATCTCATTTTTGAGGTAAAGGACAGCAAAACCAGGATAATTACATACTCTTGATTTACTAAATGGGGCAGCACTACTGAAACACACAAAAAGCCTGAGGGGCTTTATAAAATGTGCTGTCTTAATATTGTTTCCTAAGTATTGTTTCCTAAGGATTGTCAGAAGCCTCCGAAATGGTGCCGTGCTGCTGCACCATGAGCCAAGCATCGTGCACAGGTGCTTTACGGGTTCACATGCTGGTGATAGAAGATGCTGGTGTTAATTTAGCAGAGGATTGTAGAAGCAGAGAAGGCTGCCAAGACGTGGTGGTTGTGCAGATCAGTCTCCTCCTTGGAGCTGAGCTATTGCCTGACTAGATCAAGTCAGATGTGACCTTGAAATGGAAGCATCATGAGAGACAGAAAGAACAATCCCTTGATTATTAACTCCCCAATAACAAATTGTAGATTTTGTTTTTCTTCCACATACACTGGTCAGAACCTTACCCACGCACACTTCCTCTGTTCACTTACAGCTCCCTGTTCCCTTCCAATTTATAAAGCTCTGCTCACTTACCAAAACACCTCCATGCAAAATAACAACAAACAAACAAAATGATAAAGATCCAGGTTTTCTCAGCTGTTTCTCAGAATCCCTTTCCACCCACTGCCAGTTGAATAGAATTTTAAATTATTGTGTACTTAAGGAAGCAAAGGTTGCTACTGAGAAAATACTTAGAAACTTAATAACTAAGTACTAACTAACCTTTTTTAGCAACTAGGTTTCCTTGGGGGTGCCTATTTAGGCTGACTGTGATTTAAAGTTAAACAATCATCTGTGCTAGTACAAGTATGAGGTCAGTGAATAATTCTGTGAATACTGATTTCACAGGAATGACAGCAGAGTATGTTAATAAAGTGAATGCTGAGCAATACAGCTTGCTTCTGCCTGCTGTTGAGGCTCTTTGTCTAAACCAGGGCTGTCTGTTTCAAGTGCATCTTCTTGTGCTCATCTGAATTATAACAAGTTAAAACTGTTACTGCACCTGCTCACTCCTAGGCATCTGAAGACAATGTAGAAGTGAAGTGACCCTGCGTACGGAATTAACTGGTTACATCAAACTGACATACGAGCATTAATGGTTTCATTTGGGATGTAAATGAGAGGAATAGCGGAAGTAACCCTGTTGTTAAGAGATATGGAATGAGGTGCAGGCTAAGGAACAAAAATCATCCTGTTTCTGAATTTTGATATTTCCTCATCTTTTGTTTCAACAGGACCCATTTACATTCAGATGATGCATATCTTGAGATCTTTCGGCACCAAGTGTGCAATCTTAACCATCTGGGTAGGATGCATTTGAAAAACAAAGGTTGGAGAGTATTGGGAAAGGAAGTGTTTTTTTCTTCTTCCCCCTCCCTAGCTGGCTGGAGGTGAGCCCGAAGAAGGTAGTATGAGATGTGTGGTTGTGTCAGTTTAATGTTCTGTACTCATAAACTGTTCCATTGTGCAATTATTTCCTCGAGTTTTGTCTAGCTTACAGTTTTGCTGAGGAAGAGCTTCATTTTTGTGTGCTGCTGGATCATGTGGTGTTGCATCTTAAGCCTGAATTAAAAACACAGCCTAATTTGTGCCTTCTTCTGTAAGAAAGAGAGAAATAAACTAAGAAACCTAAATGCAAAAATCTCAAGTGAAGTTATTTGTCCAGAGTCTCATATGTTACTAAGAAATTAAAGGGCATCAGAGAACTCTTCTGGACCTTGTTGTTTTGGTTTTTTAAAAAGCTTTTAAGTTATTAGAATAGTTGCTGGCATGGTTATGGTCCAGACTAACTAGCATTATCCCAAACCAGTTCTGGGCATAGTTCAGAAATGCAGGCCCAGGATCGTTCCTAGTTAAACCATTTGAATGCGGCCATTCTTTGTTGGAGTATGTTATGGATTCTTAATTTTGACTGGTATCTCCTACTAGTTCATTCAATGAGTCATATTTTATTCGAATACTACACTGCAGTTCCTGGAAAGAAATTTAAATTGTATTTTAATATCAGAAGAGATAGAACATTCCCCACTTTTTGGACAATTTATTCCTCTAAATCATTTGGGCTTACTGTCTGTTTCGAAGTATGTGGCTCCAATTTCCAGTCACTGATTGTAATTTTAATTTTCTTTTCGGTACTTCTTTCTTCAGAAGATACTTATACACTGTAATTGAATATGATTTTTATAACAGATTGTGTTTTTCAGGTCTCTGTTCATAAGGCATTTTCTATAGCTGTGTAATAAATACTGCTGCTCTCTTCCATATCAACACCCATTTTCAACATCCTTTTAAATAATGATAGCTAATGCAGTTTTCATAGAATCATAGAATGATTTGGGTTGGAAGAGATTTTAAAGATCATCTAGCTCCAACACTCCTGCCCTGGGCAGGGACACTTTCCACTAAACGAGGTTGCTCAAAGCCCCATCCAACCCGGCCTTGAACACTGCCAGGCATGGGGCATCCACAGCTTCTCTGGGCAACCTGTTCCAGTCTCACCACCCTCACAGTAAAGAACTTCTGTCTAATATCTGCTCTAACTCTAGTAAAAAGTCCCTCCCCCTCTTGTAGGCCCCTTCATGTACTGGAAGGCTGCCATAAGGTCTGCAGTTGTGCAGATTTCTACTGCTCTTCATTCTCAGCTCTCTCTCCTTCCTACCATTTCTCTCTGCATTGTTTTCCAAGCCATGCCGAGCCTCAGCATTGCACTCATTGGAGGCTTTGTTCCTGCAGTTCCTCCCAGAGTCCCCTCTGCCCAGTTCACAGCCTCCCATACTGCGGGCAGAGCCTCTATTCCTTGTGAAACTCTGTGTTTAGCTACAAGTTGTTTGAAAAGGTCTGGGTCATCCCAGAATGACTCAGACCACTCTGTATGAGTGCCGTGTCCCTTCAAGTAACTCCAACCAGTCAAAACTTTGTTGTCCACAGATCTTTTGGGAAGTGGTACTTACATCCTTGAAACCATTTTTCGTTCTTCATTTAATAATACCCACAAATACAATAAAAATGTCAGACCAACAAGGCCTGGAAAAAAATATCTTTCTGCCACAGCAATTCATTGACCTTTATTTCCATTTTTAAAAATTTATTTCATATTTATTCTACACTGGGTTGCTGTCTCTTCATCCCTTTTCCATTTATTATACATTTACTTGAATACTGTCCATTTTTTGCTAATATGGGTTTTTTTCTTCAAAAAGAATTATTAATAAAATCATAGAATCATTAGATTTGTAAAAGACCTCCAAGATCACCAAGTCCAATCTTCGTTCAGCATGTATTTTAAGACTACTACAAATCATAGTGATGACATTCAAGCTTCAGCGTTGTATTTTTTGGGGAAGATTTCTGTGGGTATGGATGGTTTCCTAAGATTAAAAAAGCCTTAGTAAGGGAAAGTCCTGAGCCAGTTTCATTGTGAACCATAAGGAGAAAATGTCAAAATGGAGCTATCTGGCAATGAAAATAGTACTTGAAAATGCAGACAGTATTGTGGAGAAATTTTTGCCTTTTAAAAAGTATTAATCTAATTCTGAAAAGCAATGTATTAGAAAGCAAAACCCCCATGATTTAATCTAAGTAACAGTTGATGACTGTGACTGGTTGCAAATCTGGAGTAAAGTAGAGGTTTAAACATTTTCCCTCATGTGTTCTGATACACCAAACACAGAGCAGAGCCCTCCACGAAGTTCAAGGTTCTCAAGTTTCCCTAGGCCAAAGATATGTACATAGTTTATAGAGTCAAAATAAACAATTAGCACAACTTTTAAAAATGGCTAATATGTTTCTATGAGGTATTAGCCCAGCTGGTCCATTATTTGCTGAGATGCCTGCTAACCATCCAGAAGTTCCTACTGTTATGCCCCTGACTGTGTATAGCATACAACATTCAGCGCTAACTATTTGCAAGAGACTTTACACTTTATCTGTTAAATAGGCTCTTGAAATATTTGCTTGGAGTAATAAGTACTTTCCAGTCTGTAGTTTCTAGCTTTTCCTGTTCACAGTCTTGAATTCTGACATGAACTTCAAGTGCTAGAAAATATTCAGTTTTACTTGTCAGCCCTAAGTGACTGGGGCTATCTCCTACGTTACAGAAATTTACACTGTATAAGCTGCAAGCAAAACAATCTTCAAGTACGGTCACATACTTAGGAAATAATTGCTGATCTTTTCCTTGTAGCTATGAAGCAGTAGCTGGGTTTTCTTTGTGCTTAGGCTTCTCAGGCTGAGGAATCCCAAAGATGATGCCAGAAACTAGAAAGTTATTCAGTGATGCATGGGACGGCCTCAGACACATGTTGCAGAGGAACAGGATGGTTTGTTTACCTACAGGGAATATCCCTGCCAGTAAAACTATTGCAATTTGCAGTTGTTGTACAACAGAGAGTTAGCACCTACTGGAAGGACCACACTTTTCAGAGCAGTGTGGTTTTTGGATCCATAGCTTGTTTCAGAATTCTTAGCAAGCCATAACAACTTGACTTCACAAAAAAATTTTAATAACTTAGTGGTTTTAATTTTGTTTTCTTTCTGTTATGTCCCTTGGGAGTATTAGAATTATCTGTGTGTTTTGCACTCTTTGCCACATCCAAAAGTGAAGATGAACCCTATATCTGCAGGGATCTCGAAACAAGAGAATTTGGACTTCGTAATAATTTTTCTTTTCTATTTCATGGTACCAGCATGTGTGAGAAACCAAAGAAACAGTTTGAGCAAGCAGTCAGCTCTTAATTATCTGCACACCCAACCTGAGCTGAATTAGGCAGAGGCAAATTAGAATGGGAGTTGCAACATTAGATCATAATTTACCATACTGTAAATATTAGAACAGGCTAGTTTTAATGTTCCAGAAGTCTAATGTAAAACTCTGGGATGCTTTTACCAACCTGCCCTGCTACTCCTAATGACCAGAAAAATCTTGCAGGAGGAAGATTTGAAAAGAGGATAAACAACCTTGCTTTTCCTTCCCTCCCCTAGAGTCGAAACTACAGTGTAGTGACACATGGAAAAGCTGGTAAACCCAATGGAAAGAGGAATCGAGGACTGCTCAGACTTAATATACCTTCAGCAGTGTTAATTCTCTTTTCCACCCTATTGGTTTCTTCTGGACATCACAGGAGTGAGGGAGTCTTGTGGGGAGAGTCAGGCCATGACAGCAGCCAGTGAGGAAGCTCATCCAAGGTGGCTGAGGGGAGGGCTTTGTCTGCAGACATGGGAGTTCAGGACTGAAGTCCTGAGTATTGTGTTTCAGATACTCCCCCACCGCCTCTTCCTTTCCCTGGTCCCACAGCATGGGTGTGGAGAAAATGCTTCCCACTGGTAGACACAGTGGAGCAGCGGAGCTGAAACCGTTCTTTGTCCTCTTCAAGCCAAACAAATGGCTGCATCACTCTGTTTACATGGCAGATATAAACTGCACTCCTTTATGGTTTGAATTTAAACCAAAATCATTAGATTACTTGGCTTCAAGAGGTCAGGAAGTTCTCTCTAAAAATCCAAGCCCAGGCCCCTAAAATCAGTAGTGACGTTTGAAATACCCACATAGCTGGAATTGGTTGCTCACAGTGGCACTGAGCAGCAATCTGTAAGACATTATCCGCTGTCTAGCTCAAGAAGATAAATTCAGGTTAGATCGGAAGCCTAAATGCTTCCTTACAGGGATAATTCAGGCAAGCTGCAGACATCAATGGAAACTACAGGAGTACAATAACTATGTAATGGTGATCCCCCTCATTGTCAGCATTGCCTATGCATGGGATGGAAAAGGAGACCTTTCATTAACTGTATGGGAAGCTGGCACTACAGCAGATCCATATCATACCCTGTCACACAGAATGCAATTTGTCAGTCCCTGTGTAGCAAATTACGATGATATCTGTTTAAGAACACGTTTGCAAGCAGTCAGCTGGCAAGTGCATTGTACACTGGCCCATCTGTTACCACAGTAATTGGGTCATCCACTTCAGAAGAAGCTGTTTTGCCCGTGTAGTGACAGAAGCAACGACCTCATATAAAGAAGGCCTGCACTGGACCAAGGATTCTAACAACGGGCTAGAGAAAAGGAAGTACTCCTATGGAACAAGCTTGAAAAGGCAGACCCACCTTAGGTACGTGTTCAAAGGAGGCTCCGGAGCAGGTCTAGTTGCACCTCAGAAATGACGCTGAAGGAAAACACAGAAAAAGGTTCTGAGAGTTATCATTACTAAGGGGACTGCAACCTGCCAAAGAGAAGGTTGCCAGGACCGGCTGTCTTCTTGTCCAGTGCCACAGATCACCAGCTTCAGCACCCTTCTGTTAACACCTGATGCTGTCCATGTGAAAAAGTGGTACTGGGAAAGTACTGGAAGGTATTTTTAATTTGTAGGTTGGCATTCTTGTTTTGGAATATCCTGTTTAATAAGAGTTAATAACAGAGTTGGTTTCTGACTTAAAGATAATCACAATTGTGGTTACAAATATTACAAAGTTATAACTTCTATTTTACCTGTTCATGACAGGAGAATCAGTTCTTTCTCTATATTAAGTATTCATTTTTTACCGCTCTGTCTGTCTCTCAGGGCAATTATCCATAAAACAACTTCAGCAGGATTCTAACTATTTTCTATCCATAGCAATTTTAAAAGCTAGAGAATGTGCCTTTCTTAAAGTAAGGTTTTACTCTGAACAAGAACTACCTGTCACAGAAAGCTTATTTTACCTCATCAGACGGATTTTCCCCCCATCTTTAACCCCTAAACCTTTTAATTTTCTGAGACAAGCTCCATTACTATGTGTGCAGCATGAGTTTCTTAGAGTTCAGGTGTCCATGATGCCTTGACCACTTCCACAGTACAAAGTCATGTAAAAGCTTTCTGTAGTGAAACTCAACAGTTTTTTACTAATGTAGACATAGGGAAAACATGCAAAGAAAACTGAAAAACTAAGCAGAACTTCTCTTCAAATGTAAAGGAGGCATCTTATGGCTATAATTTTTCTACATATAGTACATATTCTCCAAATACGATTTAGTGGAAAGAAAGCTAAAGAAGGAAGACAAAAGGAAAGACAAATCATTCTAAAATGAAGCTTGTTCAGACTCTGTGACCATCAGGGTCGCTTCTGGCCTTATAGGGCAGTAAATATCTACCAGCAATATGTGAGTGAAGCTTTCAGCTACGTTAGCCATTTCCATCACTTATTTCACACTGGACTTTTAAATTCCCCAAAGTATTTGAGAACCATCAATCGAACAAGACAACAGTTGCTGAAAATCAGTAATGTTTGACTTAATCTAGAAGAGTGCATCACTGCCAATCAACCCATTTCTTAGATGAACCGTAAAATATACAGTGAAAAACATTCAGCAAAAACAAGCTTATCACATTTCTGCCAGCTTAGGCAAAAGGCTTGTTGCTAGTTGTAAGGAAGTGACTTTTGAAAGAGGAACTAAATAGTAGGAGTGAGGCAGAGAGGGAAGTACTCAAACATCTTTCCAACAGATGCAATCATGTTATACATATAACATCAAGCCCCTCATTGTCAAAGATCTTTGTGTACTCTTGTGTTGCACCATTCTGATGGCACTTGGAGGCCCAGTTTTCTATGCATAATCTTAGCCTTGTGGGAAATGCATGCTGTGCATGCATGAGATTGGTCTAGTTGGACCACTAATAAAGCTAAACTGTTATCTGGATGCCCAGCTTTACAGTAGGACAGATGATTACTTTTTATTTTATTGCACTGCTAAGAAACCTGGAATTTGTTCAGTTAATACTGTAGGCATGGTGCTCTCTCTGAGCAAATGCTAAAGCAGACAGTGGTCAACTTCATCTAAACTGTTTTCCTTAAGCAAGCCTCCTTTTTAAAATAGAAGTAGCCTCACACTTATGAGACAGCCAGAAGGTGTGCCAACATCCATGATAACTTTGTAAAATATCTGCTGTCAGATATGATTGACATGAGACTTTGAATGTGAACATCTCAGTTTCTCTTTCTTAGAAGTATCCACAATTTTACTTTGATTATCTCGGCTTGAGGCAGTGACAAGGACTGGTAAGTGTCTGCCTTTAAAACAAGCATCATCAATGTTTTACAGATCGATCAGCAGGAGTCCTGCCTTTGCCAGTGATGAAAATGCACCTAAAGGTCTCATTGTTAATTGGGTCATGTTCTTTCTGGTAGGAGTTTACTGGGTGTTGAATCCAGACCTTTTCCCTACACATATAAATATTACATGCATAATAATAATCTCAGCAGTAATATGTTTATTATGTTTATTAACACTATGCCAAGCAGCTGCATGCATGGAGGAAGACCCTGTTTTGCTGGATGTTGCACTAGCCCAGAATAAAGCAGGCAGCTCTGGCTGAAGGGGCTAATGATCTAAGTAGGAGGCAGGACTCAAAGCTGGATATAGACCAGCTGGCATAGAAGGCCAAGGAAACAATAAGACATCACTAATCAGTGGATATGCTGTGATCTCAGCATAACAAGTCTCTGTTGACAAGCTTTCAGTAGAAAAGCATTTCCCCCTCCCCCTTGAAACAATAAGAAAAAAAAGTTTTAAGAAGTAATTAAGAAGAGGATAGTATTTTAATCTTGCACGGTTAATGGGGTCAACTCCTAATTGTAAACCGGCAAGTTTAGAAGAAAACCTAAGAGTGCTCATTTGAAAATCTAACATAAGGGCTAACGCTTGTCTCAGGGTGGATGAATAGACAATGGGAACGTAGAAAAGGAAGAATGACATGAGAAGGAGCAAAACAGAATATGCAAAAATAAGAGTGACGTTCAAAGAAGTGAATTTGGGAAATACACTTTGCAGTAGCTTTCTGATAGAACAACGGTCTGATTTGCCAGTGCTGGAGGAAAAAAGTTTCAGTAATCAGAACAAGAGACAGTGAGAGAGAGTGGATGAGATTTTAGCTGAGCAGGTGTTAACCAGATCTCTACAGGTAGTCACTCAAGCAGGGTAAAGAAATATCAATTTAAAGTAGAAAAAGGCAGAAAAAAGTTAGAAAATCTTTACAACCCAGAATTTTTTGTAATTACATAATTAATATATTGGTCATCTTAAATAACACTTGTCAGCTTCAAACCATGCTTATCCCTAATTAATTTTTTTCTTTCAGATGTTATTTGAGAAAGTTGTGACTATCCACAACTAGAACAGGACTGCACACAATTAAACCTCTTTAACAGTGTACCGAGGGACAAAGTGTTCAGTTAGCAGTGGTATTACTAGATATCTTATTCAGGCTATACATGTTGCTGAGCACTGTTATCCGATAGCATTAGCGGACAAAAAACTTTGTAGATCTTGGCTCTCTAAATCCATGCACCAATACTGAAGGATTCCTGCAGTGTAATTGAATATTTTCCCCGAGACTTTTAGCTACAGTTGATAGTTGTTTGATTATACCTGTTTCTTTTCTCCTTCTATGAAACTGCAGTATTACACCTACAGCTTTAAAAATGCTGAAATATCTTTCTGCTAACTCTATGTCTTGACTGGTTTCAATACTTTTTTCCCATCCACCTATTATAATTACTGCAAAAAGGATTTCTGGGCAAAAAAATATATGAGGAACTGAAACTATTTATCTAACTTTTTGGAAAAGCTGAAATTATTTTTCTCTGTGCTGTACAGTTTCTCCTCTAGATGGTAGCAGAGAACAAACTCTAAGGGACTTGCCCTGTGAAGACTGCGATGGTATTAAATAAAAACCTGGTGCCGGTGAATTTTAATTTAAAGAAGCTGAAAAGTCACTGTATATTAAATTATCTTCGTGTTCAGTTTTCATTTGACATAGGTAAGAAGAGTTATGCTGATGGCACCCATAATTCCTGGTAAACTTAAGCCTGGAGTTCTGAAGGAATATTATTATCAAAAAACTTAATGCACTATGATTTGACTTTACACATCTGTTATGCGAACTCTTCCTTAAAAATACAAACATCATTATTTTAATAGTCCTAGACATCTTTTGTTTTCTTTATAAAACCCTCTCTTGGTTTCCTTATATGTAGTTGAACTGAAGTCTCCTGCCATGTCCAATAGTTACTGGATCCTAAAGTATTTGCATTAACAAAGGTTCATGCCAACTTTTTTTCATATTAGCTATGAGTAATTCATATTAAACTTCAATTTTTGCAGTTTCTCATTTTGTACATCACAAAATGCCTTTCCAGGATTTTAGTTTCAAATTGTATTACGCAGGCTTCTACATCTCAAAATGTTCTGGAATGAAGACTAGTAGAGCTCACAAAAAGGTTCCATGTAAACCACCTTCTTTTCAATTCACTAGTAAATGGAAAAAAGAGAATCCTTCTGTAGGCACGTGCCTGCATTAGGACCACTGGTTTTATTAAAGTCAAGAGATCCCTCTGAGCAGCAGGAAAATAAACTAGGCTGCAAAATTATCTCAAGTCTGGACATGGAGGGCCTCATGTTGGTAGAATGAAGCACAAGCTAAAAAGTGTGTGTAAGCCTCTATTCATTGTCTTCTGTTGTCTTTAATTTCACATTAACAGATCCAGATTCTTATTCACTAAATTTGCAAATATGAAAAAGTCATTATTCCATGATCTCTGAAGACTCCTTCAGCAGGTAACATTCCTTTTTGGTAAGGGTGAGTGCTCCTTCACCAGCACTTCACCAGCACCAGCTCCTTCACCAGCACTCCTTCATCAGTGGGAGGGATCAGCAGCAGGAGGAGGAAGGGGCTGCGCTGGCCCTTTGCTCTGCGGTGGAGCCCAGTGGCCACTGCCCAGGGCCCAGGCCAGGTGTGCTCCGGCCGCATCAGGGTGCTCTGTGGGCAGCCCCTGGCATCCCTCTGTGAGGAGGATGGCATGCTGCCCTGGCCCATCCAGTTCCTGGGCACCCTGCAGCAAAAGGATCTGTGACAGAGGGGATCTTCCACTGAGCTGCCAGCAGAATAGCCCTTCATGAGCTGATGGAGATCCTGGACGCCAGCAAAGCCAAACTGTGCTGCTGCTGGCTGTCCTAAAGATGAGCCCTTCTGACCTGACACTGGAAGAGCTCCTTTCTGGCCTGGAGTCTCCAAAGGTTCACTGGGAGTCCTTGCAGGACTTCCTGCAGAGCATTCCCAGCAGAGCTTCTCATGACAGAGCTCCACAAGGAGTGGATGGCGGCTATGAAGAGGAGCAGCCAGCAGGCACAGCTGGAGGAACTGAAATCATAGGCACGGATTGCAGCCTGCCAGGTGAGCAGGGACTGGGAGGGCCTGGGACTTGCCTGCCAAGGGACTGCCTCCTTCAAAAGCTGGTGTTTCTGGTAGCTCACCTTTGCTGGGGTAGACTTGCATGTTGGGGGAAAAGGCATGGGACAGGGAGACTTCCCTAGCGTGGGCTTGGCTGGAATCAAGTGCTGGAAAGCGATGCTGGGCTTCCTTCCTTCCTCAAGGATGGGAGCCCTGATGGCTGGCTGAGAGCACCTGCACAGCTGCAAAGCACAGCTGCTGGCTGCCTCCTGCCCCAGGCCAGCTCTGGGAACAGCTTGGTGAACCTTGTATTGCTGTTCCCTCAGCATGGCTGAGAAGTCACTGGCAGCCAACCTCTTCCTGAAGCTGGCCTTCCTTCACCACATTGGCCATGATACCTGCAAAATCCCTCCGGAGAGACAGCTTTCCAAAGCAAAGTCCTCCACCATAGAAGGTGGTATGGCACCAAAGGGCTCTCTGCAGAACTCTCATGAGAGCAGAGGAAATCCCAGCAGAATAAAGCAGGCAAGCCTTTTGTTGGCTGGAGAGCTACTGCAGGCTCCCTAACCCATGCCCCTCCCCGCCTCCAAAATCTTCTGAGGGTCACAGCCCCAGTGTGTGAACACTGTGTTCCCAGGGGAGGCCCTTGAAGAAAGGGCTGACGCAAACCAGCTCAAGGGATCTCCTCTGCAGAGCAGAGACAGCAGTGGGATAGTCTCCTCCTGCTCTAGGCTGTCCCTTGCCACCTGCAGACTCCAACACTTCTGCTTTAGGCACCCATTACTTTGTCTCCAAGCAGCCCAGAGACCACAATTAGGCTGTCTGGGATGTGCAGGAGAACTAGAGAGCCTGCCAGAAGAAAGAATATAAAGAGAGGCAGCTTTCGGTAAACCAAGAGCTGACTGCAGTTGATCCTTCCCTATCTCATCCCACTGTGGGGTGGAAAGTTTTGCAGGCTCCTCACAAGAAAACAAAAGCCCAAGAAAAAGGAAGAGAAGTGAGTCCTGGGCAGAGGAGAGGGAATGACATCCAGCACGGAAAAAGAGAAGGAGGAGAATGAAACAAAGCACAAAG
This sequence comes from Oreocharis arfaki, assembly GCA_013398015.1. Taxonomy (NCBI): domain Eukaryota; kingdom Metazoa; phylum Chordata; class Aves; order Passeriformes; family Paramythiidae; genus Oreocharis; species Oreocharis arfaki. The sequence goes on along the minus strand of VZRR01001427.1, from coordinate 171,717 downwards.
GCCCAGAAGAAGAAGGGGCCCAGTTGCATACCAGGCTCTGCTGCCCATTTTTCCCAGCTCTCAACCCTGCTCTAAGTCAGTTCAGCTTGGTGGCAAGGGATAGCCAAGGATGGTGCTCCACAGGATTTGGGAAGAACTCCATGGCAGCTCCCCAGGGGACTCCACTGAGTCCTGTGCCTTGGCACTGGGGCACTGCACATCTCTGCTCATGCATGGATCCCTGAGAACATTATTTCCCATGGGGATGAGGTGTCAGAGCTAGCCTGTCACCAGTGTCAGCACTAGCTCTCTCTTCTGGGCTGTGCAAGATTCCTTGCCAACCACGTTTCCCAGAGAAAGGGGAACCAAGGCATGCCTATTCCTGCCTCTGGAGGTTTATCAGTGCTTTCTGGCTCTGTCGTTGCAGGTACCGATTTCCTGTCCCTGGCTGAACTCCTGCGATCCCTGGACTCCAGCACCTGATGTCCACTGAAATTAAAGGGGGTGGACATCACCCCCTCTCATTTCCATCTTTCTGTTTTACTTCCTCTCTGTCTTCTAATTTGTGCCTATTTCCTCTGGTGCTCTCAGTGGGCACTCTGGAGAAGAGCCTGGCTCCCTCATCTTCATTTCCTCCCCGCATATTTAGGATGAGACATATATTTTAATTTTTAGTTTATGTTTCTAGAGAGATACATATTGATACCACATACACCCTGTCCCACCACTGACAGAAGAAAGGCTTTCCCTGGGGAAGAGCTGGCAGTGAGTGGCTGAGAGGGAAGAAATCCTCACACCTTTTGGTGGTAGATGGAAAGTTCTGCATTAGAGAGGAATTCTCCATCTTCCAGAGCATAGCACAGGTAGCTGTACCACAAGTGTTTTAAAGACCTGGCTGGTGCTTTTTTGCACACCTGGAAGCCTGGAACGTAGCAGCACCACTTTCCTGGAAACCACCAGTGTTGAGGCTGTAACCTGGGAGTTCTGGAGAGGAATTTGGCCTCAGACAAACTTTTTCGTAATCTATTTTGGAGTATGGAGAAAGTAAATGGCTTGAAAAATTCTTCCACACAAGGAACTTGGATTAGAAGCTTTTCTTCACCTGTTGCACATCAGTGCTGGTACAAAAGCTGGGGTCCAGTTCATAAAAGTGAGTGTCCAGTCAAACTACTCTTAAAGAATTTTGTGAGACAGTAGTCTATACATTGAAATTCATCGACACAAATCAGAGTTCACAGTATAAATAGTATGCATAAAACTTGTGCCTTTGCGAATCTGTTAACCATAATCATGAAACCACATGTTCGTGATGTACAGAACTGTGAATTGTTTTACAGAGAATTGGTTTCCTTCTAGTTTATTCCAAATAAGAGATTTTTGAAACCTTTTTAGAATTAAAGAGTAGAAGCTCTCAACTAATAAAAGATGAATTTTTAATTAATTTTTGTTCCCATTGAGGACAAAGGAAAAGCCGGGATTCATTTATAAAATTGCAAATGTTAATGCTAAGTATCATCACAGGTGTAGGTGACAGCAAGGAAAATATGGACATTTAAAGGCATTCCTAGTAACCACAGAGGTTGTTGGAAGCCTGCCTACTGCTTCAAAAAACCCCTTTAAGTCAGATGTTCCCTGCACTGTAGTTAATACTAAAGATCTTTCAATGTTTTGTTATTACATGTGGTAGTAAAGACTTGTACTTCCTTTCTTAAGTTTTCTGAATCCTGTCCACTTCCTTATGACCTATTTAGCTCCTAGTTGGTTTTAGGCCGCTATTTCCATTTTACTTCGAGGCTTCAAGAATTCTGAGCTTGGTTCAGCAAAGCACCAAAGTGTTCACATAGCGTAAGAAGATAGAGCAGCCTTTTCATGAGGTTATTACTAGATTTAGGTATATTTTCTTGTGTCATTATAGCAAGTTTCAGCTATAACCAATAATATTTTCCCCATCACTAACATTATAAGAAGATTAAACTGTTGATATGCACATGATTTATGTGTGCAGTGTGTGTGAGCACACAGCAAACACCTTCAGTTGCAGTGTTCACACACACCTGAGCTGATGGATACAAATGTGCACACACACAGTGATCTACAGAGAGCAGACGGCTGCACTGCCTATTGACATGTCCACAGCACTTCTTTCGATTGAAACTTAGATTGACTGCAGAATTGACCCCGAACAAAACATCCTTGAGTGCATCCCATTCAATCATTCTGATTGCAACTACTTTAATGAACACACCCTTCCTGGAGACACTTCATTTGGTACTTATATTTATTATCTAATGGTTGTTTTAATCTACGTTTGGGGTAATCAATCAAAATACCCAAGCAACAATCCTCTCCCTGTATTTTAAAATAATCAGAATACTCATACTGTTTTGTTCTTTACACAGGTTTATTTCACTGTACTTTAGATGAGACTGAGTGGAGATTATATTTTCCTTATTTTCACCCATTTGTTTCCACAAACTAACTTTATTTTGGCTCTGATGTCAAGGCACCAAAGCATTAGTTAAAATTCAATGTAAACTGCAGTCCTATGGAATTTAAGCCTATGCTTTAATGCTTTGCTGAATTAGGAATCTCAGTAGGAAGATATGCAGAAGTTTGGTAATTTCCCCAGGAATTGCCAGTGAACAGGTAAAACTCATGTGATTGCTGAGTATTGCCCAAACAGTGCACACACACCTCAACCCAGGCCTAACCTGAACTGTGGCATTAAAAAGCTCCCTGGGCAAATTTAACTGTGCCATTAGTCTTACATTTATAACTATGTAACAGCTAAATTGTCAACATATTTTCTTTCACAGTTGCAACACAAAAACCACTAAATCTTTTGGGGATTTTTTCAAGTTTCAGTTATAGGAGAGTCCTATCAGCTGTAAAATTGCCAGGTTTATAAAGTTTGTCACCCAAAGATAGATTTAATATCAAACAGGCTTTGATACGAAAGAGAACACAGGAATATCTGTATGCTAGTTCTCTTTAATAGCAAATTATTTTAAAAAATAACAAAACAAGAAAATTAGACCTAAAAAGCCCACAGAACTGCTGCATATAAGTTTAATAACATTAGATAAGCTAAACAAAATAATGTATTTCGCAAGTAAAACTGAGTTAAACCATCACACAGAGCAGATTCAGAGAGAGAAACTATTAGCAAGACCACCTGTGTGTTTCTTGCTTAATTCCTAATTTTAATTCAGAATGATTTGTTAATCATAAACAGTTAGTATCCCCCCAAAAAGACTCTGATGCAAAATTCTTGTTGTCAGTGTTGCAAGGTGAATGATAAAATGGTTATATCTTTATTTCCAAAAAGTCTGATTTGCTTTTCTGAAGAAATACATCCTGTCTTTCTTACAAGAAAACAGAGGAGAAAACAATTAAAAAGTTCTGTAACACTCACAGGGATTTCATATTCCCATGAAAGAAAATGAGAACACTAGACTGTACTAGAATTTAGTGTAAGCTTTTAAATTACTGTTATTGATATCTGTAAGTCTTTTAAGCATGGAAGACACACAAAAAACTGTGACATAATGGGGAAACTATAGCCATTGTACAGAAGTTCTACACTGCAAATCTTTTAGCGTTTTCTAAACACTAAGGATGACCCTGTCAAGAAAGAATATTTGTATTTCCAGATATAAGAAGGGGTAAGGTTTCACACCAAAAAACATTAAACAATCATAGAATCCCAGGAAATACTCCTCCCTGGTTTACTAGCTGTTTAAAAGAAAATAAACAAAGGACGAGAATAAATGTTGAATTGGAAATTAATACAAAGAAATCTGTCCTGTTGAACACATTAAGTTTTTGGAAAGGGAGATAAGAAGACAAAGTTAGCAAGGATATGAAGTAATTCAGCATATCCAGAGCTTTATTATTGAGTGCAATGGATTTAACAATGTTGTATGTGGTGCAATTTAAAGTCTGTTAACATTTAATATTGGTAAATGTAAGCAGGAAAAAGCAAATCTTAATTATACATACACATTAGGCTGTAAATTACCTACTACCTCGGAGAAAATAGACTTTGAAGTCACTGGGAATGATATTAGGAATTCTTGGTAAAGGAATGCAGAACAACATATTATGTTGCCACAAAACTTCAGTCCTTCCTTTCAAAAAACCCAGAAAAGGGTGAAGAGGAAGAACAAAGATACCAATAACTTCCATGTGATGAGAGATTAACTAGAGTCCTCAGTGAGGACAAGAGGGAACTCGGGGTATATAAAGTTATGAATAGCATGGGGGAGGTGATTAAGCAATGATTACCTGTTTATTTCTCATAGCACAAGAACAAGACAGGCCTCAATGAAATTACAAGGCAGCTGCTTTAAAACAAGCCAAGGGAAGTACTTTTTCATAGAGCACATAATTAAACAGCAGAACCCATGGGATACCGTGGAGGTCAAAAATATAAGTTAATTCAAAATATATTAGAGATGTAAGATAGGCCTATGAGTGGCTATTAAACATGATATTCCAGATGAAGTTTCCATCTTGGAAATCCTCATGGCTACAGTACAAGGCAAAAGGATTGCTCTGTTCCTTTGTATCTGCAGCCAGCTTTGCCCTAGTTCCCTTCACCAGGCTTCTTGTGCTAACCCACTTCAGAGTCGCCATCTCCTTCCTTCTTGTGCTCTTGCGCCTGACTTTCTCCATCTGTCTTTCCCTCCTCCCAGCTGTTTTCCGGATCAGCTGTTTTCACCACCGCACAAAGCCCAGATGGCTGAACACTGAATACAGAGAGACACGCAGTTCCTATGCCTGGAGCTGTGTGATATCCCATCCTGCTCCAGTAGTGGCAGAAATAGGCGGAGTCCAGTCACATAGAGGAAATATGAAGGGGAGAAGAACGCTTATGGTCTTCAGAAGTGTTACGTGCTGACCCCCTGAGTATCCACATGGATTATGTGTGCCTTTCCCCCCAGAACTGTGGCAGTTGATGACCCTTGAGCAGTTTCACAAAGACAATGAAAGGCATTTCCTTGATTCCGGAAACACTACCATGTCTAAACTTGAAGTCCCCCTCCCAGAGGTACTAGATTTCCACAGTGAAAAAAGCTTTGATATTATCTGTACTGTGTGTGTAATAAATCACTTTTAGTCTGTTCCCAAAAGCAGATCAATGCTTTTAGCCAAAGCTCAACAAGCAGCCTGCTTGTGGCAGACACAGCCCGTGGAAAGTTCCACCCAGATAGTTTTAGGCTGGCAAATTTTAAACTGGAAAGAGCAACTTATAATGGAAAAGGTTAAGAACTCTCATGCATGGCTATCCAGTTCTTCCAAACCGCTTACTTTCCCCATTTAAAGTACTTGTGTGCATGCATGTGTGTATTTTCACATACATTCAAACTGGCACCACTAAAATGATACTATTAAGAGAATGTTGTTTCTGTAAATCTCCTTCCCCACTGAACAGCCTTTGCCTGGGTTTTCCAGCACAGTACTGCCTTGCACAGCATAAGCAGGGCACTTTGAACGTGGCACAATACCATCTTAAGCCACTATTACAGTTTCAGCTACCACAGTTGGCAATTACTTGAAGAAAAGAAAACGACCGGCCTATTGAAGAGTGTGTAAGCAATCCCGCAAGGACCCTTAGGGATATTCCAGGTTCCGAGCATGCCAGCAGCTGTGAGCTGAACAGAAAGCTTGCAGCGCTGACCGAGCTCTCCTTGCAACACAATACCACATTGTCCGGGGCAAGCGTAAGAACACTCCTTCTGCAGATAAGATGAGCTTGGCAGAAGTACCTTTTTAATGGCCATATTTCTCTTGCAAGATAAACATATCACTTAAGGCTTACTACTCATTTTTCCATTTTTTCCCCCTGTGAAGGGTCTCTGTATAAATAAACAAGTAAGTAAATAAATACTTCTTCCTGGGACTGTTTTGGCTGTGACACCCCAGCTCTCCTCTGCTTGGGGCAGCTGCCTACGGGCGCCTCGGCCCTGCGGGTGCCAGACAAGTTGGTGCTATTGGCAAGAACCTGGGGTCGGGAAACTCCGCTGCGGCAGGGGCTGTCTGTGCGCACCCGGCCGAACCGAGCCCGCGGGGCCCACGGCGAGCCCGGTGGCACCGCGCCAGGGTACCGCGCCCGCGGGCGGCGGGAGGCGGCAGATGCGGCCCCGAGGATGGCGAGGGCTCCCCGCTCCCCGCCCCCGGAGCCCGTCCCGCCCCGCC
>VZRR01001427.1:83115-165509 GCA_013398015.1 Oreocharis arfaki | reverse complement strand
GCATGGCCGAGCCGCCCGGAGCCCCGCACCGTACCACCGGCTCCACCCTGCTGCACCCGCTCAGCGCGCTGCTGGGCATCCCGCTGGACCAGGTGAGGCTGCGAGCCGCGCCGGGAGCCGCGGGCCCGGGCGGCATCCTCAGCGGGGATCCCCGGCCGGCAGGGACGGGGGGGCCGTGGCTGTCACGCCGTGTCTGCCCAAGGGCCTCGGGAGCAGCGCGGAGAGCCCGCGGTAGGAGCGGGTTTGGGCGGGGGATCGGGCTGCTGTCACCGGGGAAGCGTTTCATTTTTCCCGGCATTGCCTGGCGCTTTTCCTGCTCTCGCAAGGAGTCACTGCTGGATGCTGATGGATGCTGTCAGTCACGGTGCTGGGCTGACTGCGGCAGAGTTTGGAATGCTTCAGGAGCTCGGGGGCTGGCCCACCTCTGGGAACCGCGTGGGAAGATGCGGGGTGCCCTGTGGGGAATCCTTACGTTCAGGCACTGCTTTCGTGGCTACAGGACTGTAGAAGGGAGGCTTAAAAGTCACTTCCAGGCTCGTCCAAGTGCGTGATGGAATTGCAAAGTGCATATATGGAGATAGACGGAACACACAGACACACACACAAGTGGTCTTCTGGGCGGGCAAGTTCGCATTGAATCCCTAACAGCATCATAGATCTTTGGCTGTGGTGGTGTTTTATAGTTGTTTATAGTCTCCTAGTGAACTTCACCCCTAACAGGCAGAAAAACGTTGCTCTCTCCCCCCGCCTCCCCCCCCTTTATTGCCTCTCAAGCCTGCATGCACCTGCTGCCTTCCTGCATTCTTTCAGCAACAAGGAAGTTAGGTCTGGAAGTCTGTGCTGACCAGAAAAAGACTCCACCAAGCTGCTAGGAAGTTGAGCTGCGCTCTAAGGAACCAGGGCAGCAGGAGTGTGCTTGGTAAAAAATCAACAGAAGATTGAGATTTATTTGCTTTCTTCTGTTTGCAGAGTGAATGGTGCTATGTGTCATTTTTTACTACTGTTTGTTTTTAAAGTTGAGTAAGGGATATATCATTTTATAGATTAAACCCCTTCATCTAACCATGCCAGTTTTCCCCTTTTTTGACAGAAAACAGATTTTGATGCAAGAAAAGAGATCTGTTGCTCAACACTAAAACAGTCAAACAATAAAGGCCTATAATTATCTGTGAGCTATTAGTTTAGGAGAAGGCACATGAATAGCGATAGCTTCTTTTTTGAGGTATTCCGTGTCATGATTGATGAATACAGGAACACCAAAGAAACCAGGAATAGCAAACATTTACTGTTCCAGCTTGTTTGTGGTGCCACAGCATACTTACAGTGTTAGGCTGACTCAGTTACGAAACAGTGAAGTCTTGATAGACTGCAGTTTTTCTTTCTAAGCTTTCAAAATCTTGCCCTTCCATTCAGCCAAGGTGATACAAAGATGTGTTGTCCATGGAGAAAATTCTTGTCATGCTCTTCCGGGCCTGAGGACGCTTCACTGCATCTGGTTACGTGCTGTGTTTGTCCCTGGGCCCTGGTCTCATGGGTGCTGATGGTGGGCACTTCTGTGTTCGGTGATTTGCATCTCGGGCCCGCTGCAGTAAGCAGGGGCACGTGCTCTGGGGTCAGCAGTGTGGCTGGGCTGTGGGAGTGTGTGTGCAGGTGTAGGTGCCGTCCCGTGGATGACCCTGCTGGCTCCAGTGGCATGGGGCAATGATGGCCCGGGAGGAACCCCCCCCTTGCTGGGGTTCATCACAGAACTGAAGAATAGCTGCAATGAAATAGAGCTTTCCTCACCTGAAAATTCCCCCTATTTAATTATCCCTGTGACATTATGCTATTGATACTTTTTAAAAATTTCCTCTAGTCCTCTTGCCCTACTGCAGTTTGCTGCACCATGCCAAGCATCAGGGATTTCTTCTGTTCTGGAATAGGAAATACCCAGATTGTGGGTATGTGTGGAAGCACTGTGCCACCACTGTTCCCTCAAATCACATGAGTCTCAGTTTTGACTTGCAGTGCTAAGGCCCTCAGAAGCTAAATAAAAACATTATCACATAGTTGTTCTGCCAGGCGGATTGCTTACCTTCCTTGTTAGAATGAGAGAGGGTTTTGCTGGAGGGGGAAAAGTTCAGTCACTTGCTCCTCTGCACAGGATGGAGCTCTGTGTATGAAAGACAATTTTGCCGGATCTGAATCCCATGTGGAGCAGGGACTGGTTTTACATGAGTCCCTTACTGCAGTGCTGCCGGGCTCTCTGTGCCTTCTGCTCGGTGCCCAGGCTGCAGCAGGGGAGGTATCTCTGGTTTGCCCCTCTGTGCTCAGCCTGTTGGATGGTGACAACCTCAATCTCCCTCTGGTCCATGTGGCTGGCAGCTTCCCTTGGCTGGCCCTGAACCGTCAAAAATGCCGGGAAGTGCCTGGAGAGCAAGAGGCAAAGGTGGAGTTTAGACCCTCCAGGTCTCTGTGGCATGTGGAAGCCGCGGGTGTGTCTGCCTCTGTGTTAAATGAACAGAGGACTTGTCCCTTCTTTTATAGAGATGGTTTTCCATGAGAACTGTGCTATGAGAGAGATTTCACTCTGTGTAAAAGACCAGAAAAATAGTTTAGCTGAAGGTCTGAGAAATGAAAGTCGTAATCGTTACCCTTTCATCGCTGAGGCAGAAAAGCTGTGGTAATGGTACCTGGAAAACATTTTGTCGTCTAAGAAGCATGTGTTGTATCACTCAGTATGGGAAGCATGGATGACGATGAAAATGTCATTTTTTACACTGGTGGGTTGTTTTTTTTTTTTGCAATTAAAAAATTGCAACTTGGGTTTAAAAGCAGTGCAGAATTAGAGAGGATGGAGTTCCCATCAGCGCTGTGTACCTGGCAGACTGCTCACATTTTGTTTAGGACACAGTGCACTGCATGAGAACGTCACAGTGTTTTCTGCTTTAGATGCTAAAACTGTCTTGGTGTCTCAGTGTGTATTTGCATGTCTCTTTAATGGATGATTGATCTTTGAATTTAGCATTGAAATATTATTTTTTAAGAAGTGCTATATTTGGTAACAAGATTAATGAGCTTGAAAGAGGATGAAAAGACTGTTCAATTCATTCTCATATCTCAGGAAATCAGACTTTGAAGTTTAGCTGACTTGTATTCTAAAATATCTGTCTAGGTCAATGATATACTTTCAGCAGCATTTGCAAAAGAATTTTGGGGTGTTTTTTATTTCCATTTCATGTATTCCCCAAATCACTGATGCTGGAATGCCATGTCTCCAGTTTGCTTATACACTTTTTTGTTATAAATGCCCAAAATCACCAATTTTGGGATATAGTCCTCTACCATGCATCAGTGAGATGTGGAAAGTTAAACATTAAACTTCTAATAGTGTAATTTATGTAAACAAAGTGTGTGCTTGTAAAAATACTGTGAAGAAATAAATATACTTTTTAAAGCAATATTAAAAGTAAATTTAATGGCATTGTTTATTCATGTGTAGTTTTACCATGCCTTCCTAAGCTCTAGGCATCTCTAGAAGTAATTCAGGCTCAGAGGGTTAAGACACACAATTAAAAAGTTTCACTTCTCAAGGTTATTTTGTAGTACCCTCGGTATGCCAGGTTACTATTGCTTTAAGAGCAGCAGCCCTAGTGCAAATGGTCAAATACAGTCAACTGTTGTACAACAAACCTTACATTTTAACAGGCCTTATTACCCTGACCTATTGTCAGACAGTACCAAGGTTGTGGACTTTGAGGGAAATATGTTCAGAAGAAACTCCCTTAAAAAACTGTATTAACATCGTCATGTTTATATCAGAGGGCTTTTAACTTTGGTGTTTTCATTGATGAGGCCAGCCATGTTTCTGCAAAGAGGAGAAAAAAAAAGTGTTCACTTGAACTTGATTTTGGCTTTGTCTGCTGGTGGGAATGAAAAATTTTTTGTTTTAATAATTTTCATTTATTTTTCATTTTAATTCTTTCATTGTAGGTCATCTGCATATTTATATTTTGGCAGCAGTTTAAATAAAAAAAAAATGACTGTGGAGGGATTCTGGGACATCTGAGTCTTGGGACGGGTGGAGTATTAAAGATGTCTTTCCACCATACCTTGAGTTTGAATAACTCTCTGCCCGAAGCATGTTGGTGAACCGGTTTAAAAAGGAGAAAGAAGAAAAAATTATATGTATCTTTTTTTCCTTTTACAAAAATCAACATGTATTCTGATCCCAAAATGAGGGATGGTTTTGTTAACATTTTTCATTTTTTTTGCTGTCTGACTTTAGTTTCACTTCTCCGCTTTCTGATTTAACTAGTCGGCAGATCTGTTAGTCCCAAGCCTCTTCGCATGACTTTTCTTATCCACTTTTTGCGCAGTGTAAAGTCAAATAAAAAACTAACTTTCTAGGAACTCAGCAGGCTTTAGGCTGTGAACTTTCAGGATCCTTTAATGGTTGTCAATAGAGACATTAGAAAATGTAATGCTGAGGAAAGAAAGGTAATGTGTTACAGACCAAAGTGAGATAACTGAAGATGGAAGTTCATTAAAGATTTAAGTGGGGTTAGTATCAGGTTTTTAACTGAAAAAAGCTGCTCTGAAGCAATGGCAACAACTGTCATGGTTGGTATGAACTCTGCTACATTTCAATTTCCTAATGCCGGTCATTTTACATTAGAAAATTCTACATTTCCATTTTCACTTGCAGCAGTATTTGTTACATGGAATGCCTCCCTGCCTAACACACTCAACTGCAAAAAAATAAAGCCATGTAAATTATAGTTATTTGAGAAACAGTAAGGAAAAATAAATTTGAATTCAACACATTTATAAAGAAATACTACTCACATTGCCAAAACGGACTTTAATTTTGATATCTTCTGGCTTTTGAGTACCTAGATTTTGTAAAACTGTTTTCTTTAAAAGCTTTTAGGAACCATTAGCTTTTTATTATAATGCCATGAAGGACAAAGCATGATGTGAAGAACAGAGGAAGAATCTTGCTGACCCTCTTTTGGGTCCCCAGTTAAACACGTGTTTGTGAACAGAGCATTTCTTAGTGTACTTAGGGCAAACCCAGTCTCTAACTTGTTTCAGTCACTTGTGCAAGGCCCAGGATTCTGTATCTTCCTGAGACAGTTCTGGGACAGAGATATGATGCTTTCCAAACATTAAGGCCATCTCCAAAGCATTTCTTTCTGTTCAGGTCAGCTGTCACTAACAATTGCAATAATACACGTTCTCCTCTGCTTTGGAAACGTGTGCTGTCTTTTTCAACGTGTCCTCACTCAGTTTGGCATTGCAGTCTTAAACCTTACGGCTGATGTCTTGATACTATGAGTGTAAATATTTCCACATCCCTTATGCCTTGAAAACAAAGCCTGCCCTATTAAGTTTTTAATTTGGCAAGGGACAAAAGTGCAACTGGAATCAGCTGCTTACAATTTTCCCCCTTTTAAACACTTCTCATTTGTGTTAAACAAGATCTGGAAAAATAAACGTTGAAGGGCTGCATAAAGTTTCCTGAAACCTTTTCTGCACATTAATCATGCCAACATTGATTTAGTGGTGCTCTGCAGCTATTTTGAGAAAATCTGAAGTAGTGATGAAGATTCTTGGGCTCCAGCCTAGGGGTCTAGGCACTGAGCACAGAGCTGGCTCTGTGTTTTCGGGGGAGCCCCTGATGCTTAGGGATTTGCTGTGCGTTTGCCAGCCTGGCACAGTATTTAATACTCTGGCTGCTCCTTGGCTCCAGTTACAGTTCACAAGGACGGGCAGTGCTGGAGGCAGGCTTGCCAAACTGCAAAGTGGTGCTGCTAGTCCCTGGGGAGGGGTGGCTTCAGCACTGGGCTTGGCACTACTGCGGGAATCCAACCTTTTGTACTTGTCCAAAATCAAGTAAAAGTCTGATTTTTAAAACATGTCAATGGTTCACATTTTACTTTGGAGTGAAAAAAATCCCTCTGTATGTGACTTAGTAGTTACAGAGAACCTTGAGGGTACCAAACCTCGTCTCCTGGATGCTTGGATAGTCTAGTGAGGGTCATTAAGGAGATCTTCCAAAAACTCAGGCCTGCTCTTAAAAGTACAGCCTGAAGCAAAAATTTATACCGTTGTTTACTAGTAGTGGTGGCAGTGTTTTTGTTAATACCTAGCTTGGACCAGGAGTGTGCTTTGGGAAGGAATCCCTTGGCCATTCCCATTTGGCACACTTGGGACACAAAGTAGCCCTGGGTTGCTTTCTGAGGATGTGAAGCCAAAGGGTGCTCCCCAGGGAGCTGCAGTGCCTCAGCTGTTGAGGGGCACACAGCACTTGAGTTCAGCTCCTCTGAACGGAGACCTTCTAGACAATGAGTCACAGGAATGAGGCTCCTCGCCCTCAGCTGCTTTGCTCTTCAGACCCATTTCTGCTCCACCTCAGCACTTGCTAAGATGGACATAGTGGAATTCTCTGACCTTCATCTGGTGGTTTCTTCAGAGTGCAGCCCTGGTCAGGCTTGTTTGGCCACTTCTGAATAGGTGGAATCGAGCCCGTTCTGCACAGGGCTCAGCCAGGTCAGCCAGTCCTGCCTCTGCCAGAGGAGAGAACGGCACGTGGAGAAAAAGCAGCGAAGGGAAACCCTTTGGGTGGTCCTTTCCCAGAGCAAGATTGCATCAGTCTCCCATCATATGACCTTGGTTGGAAATGTTTATTTTCACCAGTCCTTGTTTTTTCCCGGTTTCAAGCATTTTAAACAGCTTTTGCAAAATCATAGGTGAGAACAGAAGCAAAACCAAAAGCACACATTCTGACATAAATGTTTTTTTAGAAGTGTTTTGGATGGGGTCTACTTACAGTATGTTTCATCCTTAATGGAGTTGAGTGGAAATATTTTTTCTCCTGTGTTTTGGGCTTCCCTCATGATAAGAATATTCCACGCTTTAAGAAAATGATCTTAATAATGTGAGGAAAAAATCCTTGTAAACGCATTTTTGAATCGAGTATGTTGAAACACTTACAAATTTCCAAAGAATTTGTTCTCAATCATTCCTCTAAGTGTTAGTAAAATACCCAAGTAGAAGATAATTTTTAAAACCAAAATTCAAAGTATTAATTAGACAGCTTTTCCAGCCTGGAATTATTAATTTTTTTTTCAATAACAGGAAATGGTACTCATTGTTCTGAAAACTTTTAAGAAAGTTAATCAATCAGTCTGTAGCATGAGTGTTTCCATGCTCTCTGGTCTGAGGCAAAACAAATAGTAAATATTAGAACAATTCTTCATTTTCCTCTTTGTGGATGCTTTGTCCTTGTGAGATTTGAGCACTCTCAACATTTACCTGGTGCTTACCTGGTGACAGAGTGGCTGGATAATGGGAGTTTTGCCTGTGCCCTCATGTGACACCCTGCAGTGTGGTGGGTGGGAAGCTGCCTCAAAGCATGTGAGCTGCTTACCTAGATGACTTAAGCACAAGGCAAAAAATCCTGAGTGTGTGTATCTGCCTGCTAAATTCCGGACAAAAACCCAGCAACCCCATGGAATAACAAGTTTAAAATTTTTGATCAGTGTAAGATTATATTCTATGGTCTTCAAGTTCAGTAAGTGTGTCTGGCTGGGGACATCTGAGATGGAAAAAGGAGGCAAGAAAATACTTTTTTAAAGAATTCATTTGGATTACATGCAGAATACTAGAAAAACTAAATAACAATTTCTGGCCAAGAAACAGACTTCAAATGCTGACTGTCTTGAACGGCGTGAGTGTTTGCTGTTTCTATAGGCCCTGGTCTTGTGACAAAGCTCTAATTGGACTTGAGCAGTTTCTTCATTTGTGGTTTCTTGTTCAAGTGCAATTTGGCCCTGGTATGCAGATAGGGCAGGAATGGGGAGGGCAAAATGACAAGGCAAAACCTAAAACAATTGAGGAGCCCCCACTTTCAACATTTCTTGAATAACTCTTATGCTTGTTTTCATGCTCATGTATTGGTTTTAAGTAAAAGTTTTTCTTTTTAAAGGGCCACTGAGTAGAAAAGTTTTAATTTTTAACTCTTGCATCTGGCTTAAATGACATTATAAACTAGTGAAAGTAGGTTTTTTCCCTGTTACCAGTGTGAGGTAGTGTTAAAGAGAGTACAATATTGACTGTGCGCACACACAGAGGGCAGGTTCAAATCCCTGACTCCTATGGTTTGTATTAAGTATTTATACCAGCAAATTCCATCTGATAGATCAATAATTTATCTGTTTTAGAGAGAGCTTTAGAATTACTCTGTTCACTCACTAGTGGAGTTTAAGTAGTCTGACATTTACACTTCTTATGTGTCAAGGTTTCTCAGGATATTTTGCCAGCTATGCTGTATTGATGGTGAAAACAAAGTGTGGTCAAACGGTTTGGAGACAGTGACTGAGAAGTTAAAGTTCATTTTTTCAAAATTAAATTCAGTTTTTGATGACGGCATTAGGCATCCACAGTGAGTTGTAGGCACTGCTAGGACCCACAGCTGTCTATGCCTTGGTGTGTGTGTTTGTGTTCATGCTAATTCTCTTGAGGCAAAAAATTGTGGTCTGTAGTTGCCACAGCAACAATAACACTGCACTCAGAGTATGGGTGGGTTTTCCCTACTTTATACAAATATGTTGAAAGTGTAGGCATATTGCTGTGAGACACCGTGAAATATGATAGACTCTTGAGAGAGAAAACACATGTTTGTTTTCTGTTCAGAGAATATAATTTTAATTTTGTGTTACCTTTATTGCCACTTCTCTGCTAGGGTGCTAATTTACCAATTTACAAACCTAACATTGCAGAGAGGAAAATAGGCTCAGCAGTTTGGAAGAAGAAAGTTTCAGAGGTGTTCCGCTGATGCTAATCAGCAAATAAAATGAGGATTAGAACAAAGAATGGTCAGGGCAGGGGGAAATGGGTGACATAATCATATTTCTCTTCCATTGTGGTTGTTTTTGTCAATCAAAAGATGACTTTAGCTGTTCTTTGCAATGAACCAGAATGAAAATATTAACTAGATAAAAGAGAAAAAATTACAGGGTAAGGTTATTTTCTTAAACCTGCTAAAGCAAAGTGAAGGAACTGAGAGGTTTGCTTTAGAAATGTGACTTTTAGCAGGGATCATGGTGGAAGTATATGTGAGCAGCATAAAAGAAATAGATATAGGCCTTAGAGTAATAGAATGTGTTGAAAGATCATTTAACTTCCAGCCTTATGCCAGGGAACCTTGCACTAGACCATGTTACTCAAAGCCCCAGGTGGCCTTGAACTCCTCCAGGGATGGGGAGTTCACAAGCTTTCTGGTCAAGCGAAGAAGGGACTTATTCCCTTCTGTCTCGTGTTTCTTCATGTTCAGTGAAACATGTGATAGACTGCAGGTTCGAAGGTGATTAAAATTAAGGTCTTTTTCATGCAGTCCAGACCTGTGAAACGCTTCCCACAGGAGGCTGCTAAGGCCAAGAACTTGGCCAGAGTCATTGTGGACTTGGATGTCTGTATGAAAGACATGAGTTTCTAGGGTAAGCATAGCTTAAATTTGGAATTACCTGTTCTTTTTCTGGCTCCTTTCAGGGCTTGTTCCCTCTGTCAGCTCTGCCTCTGGTGTTGCTGGTGCCTATAGCATCCCAAATCGCTGCTGACAGTCCAAAGCATGGCTACTTCCATTATGGGTTAGTGACTCGGCTAGAGTCATCATCCCCTGACAGACCTTGACTCGATGCTGGATTAATTACTCAAGTTTCTTCACATGGTGACGATACAGCAGGATGTACCAGATCTCTATGGGGAAGATCAGCCAACGCACAGGAGTGGTCACTTCTCCGACATCCCACTTTCAGGCAGCCCCAGCTGCAGCTGTCCTTCTATTTATTAGTTTATATAAAAAGTAACTGGCTCCTTATATGATTTGCACTGAATTCCCCTGTTGGAGTATTCTCTTACTTTTCCATTCTGATTTTTAACTGCTGGGGGATTTTTGTCCATATGCTGAGCACTTCCCCTCTGTTCAGTTCAAGCTGAATATCTTTATTGCTGTATTTGATAGTTTTGTGATCTGCACATATTCTTTGAATAGGCTGTGCCAGCAGGTGTCTGGTGAAGTCTGCCTTCATCTTTTGATAAGGTTCTGACATCCTGATCTGTAGTCTGTTATCTATCTGTTTATCAGTCATACATATTTATGTTCACCATTTCCTCAGTTGCCTAAATGTCTCCGTTAGGCTTCCCGGGTTTTTTTTTTTTTGCCTACCTAGAGTTGAGTTAGGGTTTAAATGATTATCAGTAGAAAAATTGATTCTCTATCTGCCTTCTCTTTTTCCTTTTCCCATGGCACTTCAGTTTTTGAGCATAGTCACTAATAAGGGTGATGTACCTATCCAGTTCAGAAGACCCTAAATGGCAAGTGTGCCTGTTCGCTGTGTCTAGGATCGTGTTTTTGCAATTGCTTGGAGGGTTTCTGTCTACGAGACGGTGGCCTCATTTATTTGCTGACAGATGGAACTAGTGGCTTGTTCCCTGGAAAAGCTTCAGGTGGTCATTGGGGACCGAGACCACTGGTCACCTCCAGCTCCCGAGTCTCCTCTTCCTTGTCCCGTATAAACGGGACAGCATCCCTTCCAGCATCAAAGAAACTGAAATGCTCTCCGAATCTGAATCTGCACCTCAGTGCTACAGTAGCAGTGGGAAAAACACCATGTGCTTTTTGAGATAGAGAAGTTTGCTAAAAATCGAACCTGAAATGCTTTCTCAAAGTGCCTCTGAGATATCCAGATGTTAGTGGTATAAAACCTTGCAATAGAGAGGTGGAAATACATTTCATAAGCCAGCTGGGCAGATCATGCAATGTCCTAGTTCTTGTAAAGCATATTTTTTTAGGCTTTATGTGTAAAGGGCTTGCTTGAAAGGGAAATTATAATTGTTTATGCAACTTAAAGGGATTGTTGAATTTCTTTTCCGTGGCTATGTTCAAATTCTTGGGGTATTTTGAGAAGAGTTCACTTGAAGTTTTTGGAATTTTGTTGTTGTACTTTGTTTCTTGCATAATAAGTTGACTGTCACTGCATAGTAGGAGCATCACTGTAGTAATTTTAAAACATAAGAACATTCTTCTCTGTTTTTCCTAACTGTTGAAGAGGAAAAAGTGAGACTTATTCCTGTTGCATAAGAAAAGCAAGTTAAGTTTCTGTTATTGCTGACTCATAAGCATGGCAAGAATACAGAAATACCATGATTAAGCAAACGTGAGTGAGTTTTTTCCTCCTCATATCGCAATTATCTTTGGAAAATATCAGTTTTATAACCCAAAGTTCTGCTGTACAAATAGAACTATAGAGCTCCAGTGGGGGGATGTGTAAAGAAGGCTTTAATGAGGCAAAGAAATGAAATCTTTTTTTCCTCAAATATAGTCTAGTGCAAATAAAATTAATTTATAGCAAAAGCTAAATATTTCTTTTTTATTTTGTTTGCTTTTCTTTATTCACCAACTGACGCTTGTTCATGCTGTGTGTTTTCCTGTTAGTTTTTGTTTTGATTTGGTTGCTAAGTTTGAAAACTAGGAAATGTGGGCTTTTTTTTGTTTTTGCTATTTGTTTATTTAATTTGAGGAGGCAACCCCTGAAATTCATTCAGAGCATGACTTTTTTCAAAGGTACTGATGATTTCCAAATATGTTAGTTTAGTGGTGGTTGAGATGTTTGACTTGTGCCAAGTCCTGAGCACTTGTCATCTCCAAGTTACTTGTTTTTAATGGTGTCTGAAGCTGAGTGCCTAAAATTAGACATGCTCCAAAGCTCAGCTTGAAGAGATATTTGCTGTAGATGTAAGGTGCTTGTAACAGGCATAACTAAACAGCTGGGGTTATGTTCTTGTCTTTTTGCATGGTTCATGACCCAAAATAAATGATCACGAAGCACGTATGCTGCGAGTTCTGAGCAGAAATAAGGAACGAGAAAAAAAGCCACAACAGGATATTGTCACTGTACACGTTTTGTTGGTGTCTTCTCTTCCTGCCGTGGTTGTGAAGGGATTAAAAATAAGTCTGCAGCCCACATGAATGAAGGTTAGATAAACATGTCTTTTATTGAAAAGCACAGAGCAATAATTTTACTTTTAAACTGTAGAACAATAGGAAGGAACAGCATTTTGTGATTGTGATAGTGAGTATCTGGAGCTGGCAGTTAACAGAGGTTTGCTGATTCTATATGGTCACTGTAATAGCAAAGGAATGAAACGAAGATAATTGTGCTTGAATTGAAAAAAAAAAAAGCACATACACAGCTCTTTGGAAATAGGCTAAAAATGAAGAAAATAGCTATGTAGAAAATCTACTGGCCAGCAGAATCAAGTGCCTTGGGGGAAATGTATGACTCTGCAAGCTGCTAGAAAATACAAAGTTTTCATTGTTTTTTGGAAGCAAAAAGAGTGAGTTTTACTGTCTCTTATGTTTGCAAATATAATTGTCTCAATATAAACTGATTTTTCCAATTAAATGGTTCTGACTAAAGTTTACTGCCGAAAAATGTGGTTTTGCATATATTTCTGCCCTTGTGCCATGCTTCTTTTTCTTCTTATGTGAAAAATCTCTCTATTGTGCATCTGCACGGGTTGAGCTAATTAATTCTAAAGGCAGTTAATTCTAAAGGCAAAAAATTCTCTGCAGATTCACTGTGCATTTTTCCTAGCCTTTACTGATGGCTTTCCAGAAGTTTTGCCTGTCCTCTTCCGCCTGTCAAAAGTAGCTGGGAATACTTTCTGTACCTCTTTCACCAAATTCTGTTGACTGCATTATTGGAAAGGGTATGGTCGCCCTGTATTTTGCTAGGTTGGAGCATAAGAGAGCAACATAGATCCTCAGCTTTCCACGTTAATGTACCCCAAAATTATGTTTTTACGGTCATCTGAAAGCATTTGCTTTGTTCTTCGCACCATCTGCAAGTGCTGTTCCTGGTTGTTTCAGAGACGGAAAACTGCTTAGGCAAGGAAGAGGAAGAGGAGGAAGTGAGGTTTGTAGCACCTGCTTGGGGAAGCAGGAAACCGAGTGTGTTTGACTACACCCATTGTGTGGGAGCATTGTTACCCTAAAACTCTTCCATGCATATCTAACAGTAGATGTGCTAGTTTGCTTTTCTCCCGACTGGCATCTTTTTTTTGTTTGGTTGGTTTCAGGTTTGTGTTTTGTTTTGTTTTGTTTTTTCCCAGTTCTGTTTCAGGCACTTGAAATTAGTGTAGAATACCAGCTTCTAGAATACGATTCCTTTTCATGGTGTCTTTAAGTGTTAAACCAAAAACTGAAGCATGAGAAACTATGGGTCATTTTTGAATACTTCAGTTCTTACAACTAAATGAAGTCCAGTTTCACAATCCAGAGATTTCTTTTTGCTTCTGGTAGTGTTAGTGCATGTAGTATAAATGGTGTTCATAAGTCTGCAGTGTACCTTTCTGCAGCTGAACTTACTTGTCTAGAGTACTTTTATAGTAGAAGTCTCTGTTTTGGACTTATGCTTTAGGATTTGATGAATTGCCTTTTTTCCCCATTGAAATGAAAAGAAATTTAGATGGACTAGCTCTGATATTGAGATGAGTGTTGGGACAGATAAAATCTACCCTTTCCTCTAGCAAAGTCCATGCATAAATTTTTAAAGCATGTCCTAATATGCTAATTTTTACAGTGCCCTTGTTTTAAGTTACTATGAGCATGACTGAGCATTTAAATACAGGATGTTCCAGATTTTCTGTGTGTAAGGGCCTGATAAAATATTACATAATACCATTGCGATGTCTGAAAAGTTTAGTCTTTGATCAAGCCACTAATTCCATGGATAATGTGCCTAAATTTAGCACAGTGCTGACAGTTTCTACAGTGGGGAAAAAAAGACCAACTTTCTTTTGGCTTCGAATAACCTGTCAAGTTGGCACTTTTTTCCCCTTACTGATATTTGTTTTTTTCTGTTGTGTGCACTTACTGGGATATCACTGGGATAATGTGAACAAAACTGCTCCGTTTGTATTGGTTTGTATTTTTAAAGACCACTGACATTTTTCTATAGAAAAGGAACTGAAAATACATTTGCACCGACACTGCAATAGCAAGAACGGGGCAAGTTATTTTAGATGTGCCAGTTCCCATTCTAGTGACGGATTGCACTTTAAGCCTACTGTTTTATTTTTAAATTGATGAATATGTGCAGGCTCGAGGCTTTCATCTGGCCTGAAAGTTAAGTGTGTTTCTGAATTGGGACTTGACAAACACTACTATAAGGATCCTGCCATTCCTACATTCATGCAACCCCTCTTGGTATTTGGGGAAGATAATTTACATTGAAGTCACAGAAAGACATGCTATCAGGGTGGTTGGGTAGACAAACATTGATCTGTATTCCTTCCTTGTGTTTCGAATAAATCACCTATGTACTTACCAGTTACACAGACAAAGTGAAATGGTGCTTAACTTACTGTTTTGTGTTCTAAGTTTTTAAAAACTAAACCTTTAAATGTGGGGGGAGAAAAATCAGGTCTGTGTTGATGCTACTCTTAGTGCTGCTACTTTGAAGTTATTTACTAAAGAATGCAGATGTAGAAACTAGACCGAAATCTCAGGAGCAGTTAGTGCTTGAGGCTGGTGATCTTGAGCTGGATCATGTCTAATGAGACCTCTCTTGGTCCTGCTTCCTTTTTGTTGCTGTAGTGTCCATCCGTTGTCTGTGGTGGACGAGGGGACTGTTGTGGAGTGGGAGCTCAGCAGTGCTCTTGAGACGTGGTGTGGAAATAACTGCTTGGGATTTGGGGCACTCGCCACGTCTGAAAAGACCAGTTGGGGTCAGTATCTGTTATCCAAGAATTCATTTGTGGGGAAGCGGTGTATTTAATGATTATGGAAACCAAGGATCCAAGCTCCAGATAGGTGCCTGAGCCCTGCAGGTGGCTTAGAAAGGGAGGGGGGAAGCAGTGCTGTGGTGACCCCACCCTAGGAACTTCCTAGAGTTCTAGGGACTTTGAGAGAAGGCTTTGCAGGGACTCAGGCATCTGCTTTGTTGTATTTTACTCTCCTGGAGTTGTTGTCTTCCTTGTTTCTGGTAATTTTCACTTAAGCATCTCTCTCCTAACTTTACATATGCTTAAATGGGGCCTTCTGAGCACACCTGACCAAAGAGCTGGGGTGATGGAGTAATGTGGTGATAAGGTCAGTATGTTCCCTCTTCATCAGTATGAATCTATGCATAAGCAAGGTGGGTAGATGGTACAAGATGCCATCTTTCCTCCCAGAAGTACTTGATCCAAGTGACTACTGTGTGAAGAAGCAAGGCTGGTAGTTCTGGTGCTGAGGTTTTTTTTGATTGTTAATTTTATTGGGATTTTTTTTTTGGTGTGAAATGTCTTGTTTGGATAACAACATTTTACTCCTCTTTTCCTTTTCTAATTAAAATACCCTCTATATTCTGACCTGCCGGCTGTAGTTCTGCTTTTAGACATGTCTGACACGTAATACTGTGCAATACTTCACCTGCCTAGAGGTATGTAAAATTATTCTTTTAAAAGTATTTTTTGGACTTAAAGGTACTGTAATTAGTGTGCTACCTCACTGCTGAGCAGTCTGAAGAAACAAAACAGACCTTCTAATAACCTAAAGGCATTCTGGTTTGAAAGAACCACCAGGATGACTAAAGGCTCCAGATTGTTTGATTTTGCTGCTGTTTTTGTTACAGGTGGGAATTAGTGCTGGCTATCTTAGATACAAGGGAATTTCGTCATTTGGCATTACTTGGGGAGAGAGCAGTAATTAATGAGTTACAGGTAGTAGCAGAACATTGCTGCACATAAAAGATCATTGCTTAAACATCTCTTCAACATACAGAGTCATTACAGCTCGATGTGAGAGCTGTTGACAGCAAGCTAAAGCTGTTTTTAGATCAGGTCCACATATTAAATTTATCGAAGGTAAGTGTATGGGAGCGTGACTTAGCATCATGATGTAGATTTGACTTCTCAAGCTTACTTTTGACTTAAATGTTTTTCTTTGAAAATTCTTGATGACTCAGGGTTTAATCTATAACTATATTTTGTGTCCTGCTAGTGATTATTCTGCTAGTGGCTTCACAGAGGTAATCCAGAAAGAACATCTGTTTCAAGTTTACGGTCTAAATCATGGAAGGATATTTGACCCTGTAAGTAGGGAAACAGAATTTACCCAGGAAAACAGCACAACAAGCCAAAATAATGTCAGTTTTGTATATTCTACTTCACCAACTCCATTTTCTTCATGTAGCTGCACAAAAAATGCCAAGGTTATGACAACTTAGTCCTGCTTCTGAAGAGGACAATAATCTTAAATTAGTCATGCATATGTACTTTTTTCTCTCTGTCTCTCCCATGACAGAAATTCTATTTTCAAACCTTTGCTTCTGTCCCCTTAAAATCTTCCATAGGACTCCTACAACACAAAGCCAGAGAAATGAGTTGTTTCTGTATAGTACTGGAGATGTGCCCTGTCAGCAATGGAATCAGTATTTCCCCAATGTAAATTAATTTGTCTCCTCTCTGACCCATGCTGTTTGCAGTCCACAGTGCCTGGCTATAAACAGAAAATGCAGAATCCTGCAAGTGACAGTCAGTTCTGCTTCCTTTACAAACGCCTGTTTGTGCTGGCTCTCAGTGCACCGAGTTCTGAGCGAAGCAATACCACTGTGGGCTATAAGGGGAATTGCACGGATGATGTTACACAAATCCTTTTCCTTCATGGAAGCCTAAGTCGGAATTCTAGCAGTGGGAAACTTGACATGGTCTCTATGATATTGCCCTCCTTTTTGGGGATGCTTGTCCCCTCCCTTTGTAGAGCTAAGTGATCTCTGCAGAGAGTATTTGTCCTTATAGTTCATAAAAATAGTCTGGAAGATCAAAATATTTTGAGAAATTTCAGCAAGTATCAGATATCTTTGAGGTCTGATTAAAGACTATTCCATCTCTCATTCTTAACACACCCCTTCTAAATATCACACTTTTGATGTTACAAAATGCTGTATTAACAGCAGGTCTGTTTTTCCACATCAAAGTAGAAATGTCTCCAGCAAAGTGAACTTAAACATGTTGTTTGCCAGGTGTCTTTGGTTATATGTGCAAAGTAATCTTTTAAATATGGGAAACAAATTACTGCATTTCTGTAGTTCTTGCTTTATTCTTTGCAAGAAAGGCATCATCCTGGAAGATGGGGCTGATCTCTGTCAGAGTGAAATGCTTTATTATGGCATCCCCTCTCCAAAATACTACCCAAGCTCTGTTGTACTCCACAGACAGTGGTTTGACTTGCAGAGTTGCTATTGCTGTCAGTAGTTTCTGTTAGCAAGGTTCTTTATGCTTTTCCAAATACTGAAAACAGCTGTTCGGTCAACTGTGGTAAGTCTGTGAATTGAGGAGAAAGTCTGATTTACCAGATAAGAACCTTGTAGCAGTCTCCTGAACTAGTGCTCACTGTCTCATTAGTGCATGGCAACAGAGTATCTTGACCGTGAGCTGTAACTTCATCTTTATACTGACCTACCATGAGAGGCCTCTGTTCTTGCACTTTTGTTCAGCAAGTGAAAGGCAGATTTAAACCTTTATTCTCTCATTTGGCTGGTAAGTGCAAGGCCTGGAATAAAAGTAGAGGTATCTTCTGCCGTATCTATAATCTAACTGCATCATCTGCTGCATTTTGAAGTGGATATGGACCTGGATGCTAGCTGGGAATATTCTGACAGCCTGAGTGTGCTGTAACACGCTTGTACCTGTGTCTGTGAGTGTGTGTGAATGTGGAACAGTCCTGGTTTTTATCCAAAGATTGTGTGCTGCTGGGGACACACCAGCACCTTGTCATCCAAGAAGGGGCAAGTTAGCAGTGTGACTGCTCGTAGCGATTGCCGGAGTCAAGGAATTACAGCATTAACAGGAGTTTGCTTACAGAGGGCTGTGCGGTGTGGGTATTGGACTTAATTGCCATTTGGAGTTTGGAGAGAACTGTGTGGTCAATTTGTTATATCCTCCTAGATTTCTGGAAAGTGAGATCAGATTTTCTGCAAGCCTAAGGGAGGAAAAATGTAGTAGAGGAAAAACAAAGTATTTTTGTGGTCAAAACAGAATGCAGGATATTTCCTTCTGATACTTAACTATAAGGAAAAGGTTAAAAGCACTAAAATAAGAGACTAGGTGTTTGTACTTCACTAGCTATTCCTAGAGTGTGACCTAGTAACTATAAAATGTATATTGCCACTTTTTAAAACGAGGAGATGTGCAGATGAAAGGCTTATGGGGTGAGGAGAAATGAAACTTCCTGAAGTGGGTTATTAGTAGCCTACCTTCAACTACAATAAGCAGTGACCTTTGTAATGATTTGGTTGAAAGGTGTATAGTCAGGTTTTGTCTCCTCCCATATTTTCTATCTCAAGAATTTCTAGCTAGGAAAAGCACTTTCTGTATTCTCCATTTAAGATTTTTGTGGGATTTTTTTCAGTAATTTTTCAGTGCACTAAGCAACACATTTACCTCTCTCTTTGGAAATCCTCTATGGCTCCATGGCTTTTTTGTTATAGGGATTTGACAAGTTACTACTTTTGTTTGGGTTTTTTTTCCCTCCCCAGCCTTCACCATGGAGCCAGTTTGCTCCCAGAACAAAAAGTGATAGTTGTTCTTATTCAGTGTCATTGACATTGGGCTCATGTGCTCCAAAGGGTGAGATTTTTAGATGCACCTATTTAACTCCAGGTATTTGAAACCTTTATTTTGTGATTTGCCAACTGGCATTTGCCCTTTGAAGTGCCCACCTGCAGATGGTTAATTGTATCAAATAAAATACTGAGCAAAAAATTTTACGGCTTTCCTCTGAGAGTGGTTAGGAAGTTGAAGAAATTACTTTCCTATGTAAAAGGCTCTGCCTGTTGATGGAGATGACTGAAAAGCTGGGTCAAAATCCCTAGGAGTTAGTTTTTCCCCTTCCTACAGTACCAGACCAATGTTTGCCAAGTTTCATCCTGTTAAAAATGTGAGGAGATGCAAAGGCTCAAGGCAGATGGAACCTACCTTTTATGTACTTTGAGGGCTTGGATTATAGCATAATCCAATAGGGGGATCTTGAAACCACTGTGTTTGGCTGTTCTTGTAACAACATCATGAGTGCTTGGTGGGTTGGTTTGACCTGATTGCTAACTTTTTATAAAACTCAGATTTGCAATCTAAACATCACTTCTGAGTTATTGCTAATACAGAATTTAAAAGAATAAGGGGAGGAACTACAGTTTACTTTTTTCTTTGTTGTTCATACCTACTCTGGATCCATCCAGCCTTTTAAAGTTGAGACTAATAAAGAATTAAAGGATTCATTAACCAGACAGCAATAACGATCGACTCGGTTGCGCTGGAGCTGTTCCAGATTTTCTCTCTCTCCAAGAGTGTGGATATCTTGTTTCTGCATTGCAAGGCTGTCTCCAGCTGGCTGTGACTCAGATACAAGTCTTCCAGATGTCATTGCAGAATATTGTGATGAGACTGCCTTTCTGTCTTCCAGTGTTTAATCATGGAAAAATGAAAGGAAGATCTGTCTTCTTTTGGCAGCATATCATGTGCCCTGATTCCTAATTTTATTATATCTTACTCTCTAGAGCGTGGAAGACAGTGACTGTAAAAAGCAAAGGTGTTTCCTTTCCGCTAGCAGAGTTGAAACCAGATGTGCAAAATTTTGGTGGCATACTGAATGGATATGACTAGCTGAAAACACCAGTCAAATGACTTGCAATGCTGAGAAGGCTTAGTTTGCATACAATTTTTATTTCTGTTTTTTTTTTGCTTAGACTCCATTCATCAGTGTACAGAAGCCCTCAGTTTTCTGTTTATAAAGTGTTTTTAGCAACAGTGGAAATAACCAAAAGGGAATAGTACGAACTGTTTTCTCTTTGGAAAGGGAAAGGAAGGAAAGTGTGACTTAGTTCACTTGTGATGCAGCAAAACATTTCTTAAATTCTCAGGGATCTATTTACTTGGATGCCTTAAATATGTGGAATGAAGCATAAAATTAATGTTAAATGGAATGCAGTAAAGTCACTGTCAGATAAACTCTCAGCCTTTCTCTGTACGCATGTGAACGCTGCACGTGTTTAAAACGGTACATAGAAATAACTAAATAGAGGTGGTATTTATGTGAAAAACTGTTGTGTCCCTCTATTCCTCTGTGTAGAACAGAGCAAATCTGGTCTATTGCCAGATTGTTGCTTGCCGAGTGCATTGGGTCTGTGGTGTTTGGCTGTTCTGCAGAAACAACCTTTATAAACCAAAAACCGATTGAAACATAAGGGTGACGTGCTTTGCTTTTGTCCTGGTGGTACAAGGCTTTGCACCAACCCTTGCAAAGAGACCACAGAGAAGGAATTATCTTGGCTGATTTGCACAACAGAATGAAGGTGTGATGGTGGCATGGTTGGTAGCACAGGTAACACATGCTTGCAGGAACTGATGGCGAAGGCAAGCAACAGCACGTGTACGTGAGGCTGCCCAGCTGTCCTTTGCTGGGTGTTAGCTTGTCTCTGCCGATTTTTTGCCACTGCTGCCACTGTCATTCCCTGCCTTAGCTGTTTAAATGCTACTACAAGTGTGTCTGCTCTGGGATCTTGCACTTTCCTTGTGCTGTGTGTGTGAGCCTTTGAGATCATACAGTTGAGCTGGATGGAAAGTAAAAAGCAAACGCCTGCTTATCTTGATGGCTTTTACTGGGGTAAAGCTTCCGTGAGTGACGCTGCACAGAGGGGGTATTGTCTTGCAAACAATCAGCCACATCAGTTTCTGGGAGTCTTTGCACTTTTCTTCTTTATACTAAATCAGGGAAGCTCTTCAGGCTGAAGAGAAGAGCTGCATTGGATGTGCTAGTGTGACCCTAAGTGGGAGCAGGATGGGGGGATTAAGGTTCACTGAATTGTCACTGATGAGTTGGCACCCGTCAGTCTCGGGAACTTGCTTAAAAGGGATGTGATCAGAGCAGCCCTGTAGGGGCTTCAGCGATTTCTGCTGCACCTCTGTCTGTGGAAGGGTGGGAGCAAGGTGTTAGCATTTTGAGTGTAACTCTGTGGTAACAGACAAGTTTGAGATTTCTACTACAGCATCTGCGTTGAGACCAGTGCAATTTTGTTCTTTTACTCTATAGATCTTGCACTAAAAGTGAGAATTACTTGCATCAGTTATAGTTCTGCGATACTATTTGTTATAGATGCTGGTTGTTTGCATGAGCAAAAAATAAATTGATATTGTCTCTGCTCCAAAGAACTAAAATTCAGCATACCTAAGTATTTAAATTATTGCATTATTCTACTTCATGACTGCCTGCATCACTGAAATAAAGCAACTGCACCAATGAAGCCAACAAACCTTTAATGAAAGCATTTGCATGAACAGCTAACACCATGTTGGATGTAGTCCACCAGAAAAAAAGCACTTTGGGGCTATAGTATCTTGTTAAACACATTGTAAATGTTTTTGACAAGAAGCCTGGCAGAATCCAACCACCCCCGGACAGCCAGCATGTCAGAGCATTTACGAGTGAGATATATTATCCTGTCCTGGACTGATAGCTTTGGATAATCCTCTAATCCAAGTGATTGCTTAAATGTTGCAGCCTATTCAGTTTTGCTTGGTCTGGGATGACTTGCTGCTGGAGAGCTCAGGGTGAATTAAGAAAAAAAAACACCAACCCAAGATTAAAATAAATAAAAGAAAAAGGACTGCAACTGAATAAATGAATTTACCTCCATCTGTCTAGGGTCCAGGCTGGACTTAAGGATGTTGTATCCCAATGGTATATTTGCCCTGTTAGAGACTGCTCCTGAGCTCTGTTTTGACTCTGACTTTGGTCTGTTTTTCTTCTGACTTCTGGGATGTTTACTGAGGCTGTCAAAGAGAAGGTGACTTGAAGAAGGCAGCGTGATGTCGGTTTTGCTCTGGAGGACACTGGAGCTTTTGCTTGTGCTTGTGTCTGACAAGAGTAGCTTCTAGTCCTATACTGTTTGTCCTCTGCATGTCTCATGCTCCCACTGGCATCGCTACCTCCTTGCAGTGAGGCCAGACTGATTGTCACATGCAGTAGCCAAAGAACATTTGAGAAGCATATTCCTTCAGGTGTCTGCTTGATGGTACAGCAAAGTTGTTTTCTTTGCACTCAAACCACCAAAAAATGGGGAGTTGGAAGGTCTGTGTGGAAGATGCTGTGGAGTGGAGGCATTCAGCTAAGGCGGCTGCCCCGTTCTCACTGCTCGTGAACACTGTCACATCAGGATTTTGATTGATCATCAGTTCATTTTGCCCTTGTGTTGGGGTGGGGGAAAGTCAGAGTCCCAGACTGCTTCCTGGCCCCTGCCTCTCACCAAGAGGACTGAAAAGGGGGATGATGTGCCCTGCACCTGGGCCAGGCTGGCAGCAGAGCAGAGCCTTCCTCCAAGGAGAGTGAGAACCACCAGAGCCCCACCTGTACCCTGGGGTAGCTGGAGCCTGCCCTTTCTCGTCTGATTTTGGGTGGCTCTGTGCTTGTTTAATCCCTTCTGTCACCAGCCAAGAAAAGTTACCACATGAGTTCACAAGTGAGAATGCTGAGAAGCAAAAGATTCATAGCTCACGATTTCCTCCCTTTTCCTGCCTCTACTCTTAACTGTTATGAGAACAGAGAGAATCCTTCCCCTCCTCCTCCAAGAATCAAAGCATTTTTTTGTTTTGCTTTTCTTTTACAGATCAATTTTGTAGCCTGTCAACTGTTTGCACTTTTGGCTGCATTTTGGTTTCGTATTTACTTGAGTCCCAGTCATGCCAGCTCTGCTGTTCGCCATGCATTTGCCACCCTCTTTGGAATATACTTTGCTGTCTTCTGCTTTGGGTGGTGAGTATTTAGTCACCATTTAGACAAGGCTTGGGTAAAAATAATTTTAAACTTCATATCAGCTTTTCTGGATTACATCTTTTTAATCTTAAGGCTCTTATTCTTAAAAGAATAACCTAACCAACATAACCATTCCAAACCCTCAAAGTAAAATGACTCATGCAAGTACTTTTAAGTAAAGTATTTAATTTACTAATTTGCGATGTTTGTTCTGGAAGTTAAAGGCACGCCAGTCTGCTGTGAAGATACCTCTTCTGGAAAAGATGTGTCCAGCTCGGATGGGCACTTTGAGCCAGGCTACTCTTTCAGTTAAACATATGGATAATATAATTTCAATAAGTATCAGTCTGGGTTGGATAGTCAGGCTATAAAGATGTCATGTGGTAATCCAGGTTTACTGGTACCCTGATGTGACATCACACTTACGTCACTTGCATGGAAAAATATTCTCTTGCTCTGAACTATCAGCACTTCCAGGTAACGTAGAAATTACCTAAATACTCACTTTGTTGTCTTCAAGGTATTCCATTCATCTTTTTGTCCTGGTGATGATGAACTATGGCATTATGAATATGGCAAGTATTCCCAACATCCACAGGTGAGCTTATGTGGCTGCAAGTCTGCAGCTGCCCCTCTGACACCTTCTCTGCTTTCAGGGAGAATCATGAGGAGTTTTTAGAACCACCTTCTCTTCTTTCCTTCTTCTCCTTCCCAGTTACTTGCAGGAGCTTTGTTCATGGAGTTACAGAAGCAGCTGTAATCTCAATTTGTGGTTTTTTTGGATTGATGTGTTGCATTTTCCTATGAAATTGCTGGCCTCAAAATTTGACTTTTGCAGGCTTAATAATTTATGAACAAACTTCTGGTTTCTTAAGCATAATGAAGTCATGTTCTCCTTGGTCTTGTATTCTTCCAGACTGCATTTGATAATCCTTTTTAATGTGTTTTCCCCCTTTCTGTTTGGCCTTTAGGTACTTTCTACTTATTCTTGAGTTAGGTAGTTCAAGTGAGGTCACTGAGGCAGCTTAGCTTAGTGATCCACAAAATGAGGTCTTGCTTTTGGTACTGGGCTTTGTGAAAAAGTTGAAAATACCAGAACTGTTATTGCTTTGAAGAAGAAGCTTATGGTTTGGGTGTGTTACAGGTGATTTCTGTCTGGCTGTTTCTGTAGCTGCTGCTGAATGCTCAGAATCCACATCAGTCTGGGCTGGGGAACGGAAACCCTTTCTTCACTTGCTTTCAAGGCCAGGGCTGTCTTGCCTTCCTTTTTTTCCTGAAGAGAGCCCTCTCTAATATCTAAATGGGAACCCTATTTATGATTTTTCTAAGATTTTTTAGAAATGTGAACTATAAAACACAAGCCTGTATACAGTAGTCACTAGCATTTTGCACCAGCAAGATAAGGTATTAAGGACGTATGTCTTCCACACCCTCACAGAGTGCAAAGCCCGGAAGTCCAGAGGTAATTAATAATGTCCCCAAAACAAAAAAAAAAAGGTTATTGAACAATGTTTGTTAAAGAAATGCCATCCACAGACTGAAATAAAAAGGTGTTAAAAATTTGTATTATGGTTTCCTGGTCATTGCCCCTGCCTATCACTCGAGGGAAATGCAGGACTTAGTGACTGTAGATCAGAGAAACCAAGTCTACAAAGGAATCATCCAATAGTTATTTACATCTTCTTAGACAAGTTGGGAGGGTGATAAGGAAAAGGACACAGCTTCAACAAGAAAGCCCCTCACGCTTCCTCTTTAGCCAATTAGCCACAATGGCTAATGGCAAAATAGCTGTATACTGAAACACAGATCAAGCCAGTTCGTATAATGTCACACACTGCTGCAAGATAGTCATGTGTTGATTTGAGTCACTGTGAAATGTCAGTCCAACAAGCTGAAAAACCTCAGGAGGTCTGAGGGAGGATTGGGTTAGGACGTTTCTATTGTATTCTACTAGCCATAGCAGTGTGACTCAAAGTGCATCCACATTATTAATTTTGGCAAAGGAACAATATATTCAAACCGGTTGAGAGTAAGCTTGAACAATGCTACTTTAAGGTCTTGACCTGTTCTTACAGGGGACTAGATCCTTCAGAGCCTGGCTTTTTCTCCCCCCCAAAAAAATGCAGTGGAAGAGAACAAATGAAATAAACTGCATACTTTAACTTTCGTACTCTCTTTCCTGGCTATTTTTTGCTAGTTTGTTCTCTGGTGAAGCTGCTAGCCTTCAAGGCCTATAAGTGGACGTATTAATCCAGCACCAGAAATGCTCCCAGCTGCAGCAGCAGTTCAGTGTATCCCTCCCTGCTTGCCCCCCTTTCAATCTAAGTGCTTTACACCTCAGCATGGAGGCTTATTTTAGATCCTTCATCCTGTCTCTCACTGTTACATGTCTGAGCTGGGTGACTTGCCTTTGGACGGATGCTTGCCATTCTCTGTTGATGAGAGGGGAATCCAAGGACCTTGCTGAGGCAGGACTGGGTGCCTGACCCAGATAAAATACAATAAATTCTCCTCTGAATCTCCTGAAGAATCTGTCATGTCCCTTCAGTCTGCCTTTCATCCAGCTGTTTGCTATAGGCCACATGACCCGCAGGTTGCCTTGCCATCCATCACTGTCACTCACACTGCAGTTTATTAGTCCTCAGGGAGGAAAAACTCATTTCTTTTAAAACCAGCCATAATTTGACAAAGGCCTGGCTCTTTTTCAGCTGTCTGCTGACTGATCCTCTTGTCTGATTTCACCTTTAGTTCTCCCCTGTGGTGGATTCTCTCACGGGTGTGGGGGGGCCCCTTCTTGGCCATGTGTGCTTACCAGCCTCCCGAGGCTCGGCCCTACCGGGCATGTGGGATGTGACAGCTCGTTCTGTAGTCTGTTGGTCTTTGCCTCTTCTCCCCCACATGGATAACCTCTGCTACAGCGGACACCTGTACACCTGGCCCTGGCCTGTCCGTGTGGTGCAAGCCTTTCATTCTGGTGTCCCAGCTCTTCATTGCACTGCGTAATTTGCTTCATGTGTCAGTCTGTCTCCAAACATCCATCCGCTTCTTTCCTCCCCAGTGTCCTCTTTCTTGCTCATGTAGATACAGGGAGAAGTTACTTGCGTGAAAGTCTGCATCTGCCCATGCAGACAGTGCAGCATTTCCAGTCTTCAGGCTGTTTAGCTGTTAAGATAGAAAGAATCATGCTACTGCCCTGCCTAACAGAAGTGTGCTATCGTCTTGAAACACAGAGTGAGTTTGTCACACCCTACCTAAGGAATGCTTCTTCGCTTGGACACAGTCATCTTATAGGTCCTTTCCAGCCTATATGATTCTATGATTTTTCTGGAAGATGGTGAGCTTCAGCATGGAGAGCTGAAAAGATTAGGCTATGTGCCATCATCTGCTTTTATACGAAATCACAAGAGAGAGAATACCTTAAACTTAAAATATTTTAGTCTCTGCTGTATCTGAGGAAGAGTAGTAAATAAAGAACATTTACAGATAAAAAATGCAGTGCATAGGTTCAGTGACTGACATACAGTATCATCTGGTTTCAAATACTTGAGTTGGACAAAAAATTTCAAAATAATATGTGAAGATGGGAGCTTTGAAATGGAATTGTACAACTTGAATTAATTCTATTTCGTCTTTAATTTTTCCCCACCCCCAGAATGAGGAGACACCTCTGTAAGGTTTCGGCTGTGTATATATAACTATCAGTCCCCTTTGAGAATTTCTTCCAGGTCTTATAGCATAGCTTCAGACTTTTTAACAATCTGATTTGTAAAAATCAAAACAAGCCCAACCCAATTTGAGTGATTCTAGTTCTTGTTGGTACTTGTGTTGGTAACTATGTGTTCTGTGTATTATGTTTTTAGGTACTCCTTTGTCGTAGCTATGGGATACCTCACATTGTGCCACATAAGCCGAATATACATATTTCATTATGGTATTCTCACTACAGATTTTTCCGGGTGAGTGAGTCTGCAAACTGGTTCCTGTGTCAATCAGTATTAGATGATTTCAGTAAGTTGTAAGAATAATTTTTATGTTATCTGTGAAGCACCTGCAATTTTGTTTCTCTTAAGCTTTTTCTGAGGCTTTTGTTGTGATCTTTGGGGTTTTGTTGGTTTTTTGGGGTTTGTTTGTTTGTTTGTGGGTTTTTTTTGTTTTCTGGGGTTTTTTTGGTTGGTTGGTTTTTTTAAATGAAGGAATAAACACTCTATGATTTTTGCACTGACTTATTGTTTCTAGTATTTTCTTGCTAGAAACTGTGTAGTTAGGAAGGTAGAGCTTAGTTAGCTAGGTTTCCCTGCAGAGCAGCTTGGGAGGATAAGTTGCACACTTTCTCCCTGGAACTGTAGGAGCGCTTATGTGGCGGGTGGTCTGCCCTGAGATGTGGGGTGGGCTGCTCTCCTTCAAACTTCCTAGGCACAGCTGTCAGCTCTGTGTCTCATTTCCCCCATTCTGATTTATCTTGAGGCCCCAGCTGGGAAGGTGTTTCCCAGCCCAGGCACTCAGTGGGTGTGACTTGAGCAGGGGTGAATTTGTGGTGGAGCTGGGTGAGTAACCCAGGCAGAGAGACGAGATCAGCTTGGGTTGTCAGCGCTGGTTGTCTCATGGGGCCAGGTTGTGGCTGCTGCTTAAATAGCACAGCTTTTTGTATGCCATGATTTCTGTGAAACAGTGGTTTTCACATATACTGTAGCCTCTGATTTCACTCAGAGAAGCAGTAGAGGATGCTTTGCAGAGACAGAGAGAGCTAACCCCATGTGCTTTGTTTGTGAGAGGAAGGTATGCTTTTGCATGATTTAAAAACAGTGCTAATCTGTATCCCACTTGTTTCATTGAATGTCTGAATACAGAGCAACTAGTAACATACCATGAAAAATTTCTGTAAACTCGCACAGTACGTTGTACATGACTCTTCCAAGCCTCTGTCATCCTATAGGCACAGAGTAGGAGATTGAAGGTTTTTGCTGTCTCTGTGCATGTCTCTCTCTCTCTTTGAGGTGGTGGGGTTTAAGCACTTAATTAAATTGTAGGTGGTGGAGGGGAAATTTCTCTCAAGCTCCTGGGTTTTTTTATCAAGGAGGTTGCAGTAATGGGAACTTACATGTTTAAAGAAATTTGGTTCTGTAATTTTTTCTGCAGTTCTTTTAATACACAGAAGCATGTCCTCAAAGAGCATGACATGCCAAGAAGCCTATAAATGGGATTGGAATGCTATAGCTCTGTCTGTGTAAGAGACAGAGAGAAAAATGTGAGAGATCATGCTTTTCTGAATAGTGTGTTCAGAAATGCACTGTGAGGCATATTAGCTCGCTCTCTCTGAATACATTTAGTAAAGATCCAGCTGAGACTGAGCGTGGAAGGAGTGCTAGTTGTTATAAACAAGGTAGTGTTTTCTGCTCCCTTGATGAAAAAGTAACTACTCTTGTTTAATGATGAGCTTGAGGATAATAATGGTAGTGAAAGAGTAATGGCTGAACTTACTCTGTTATTTGATTTTGTCTTTGTGCTTCAAGATACATACCAATTCTTAAACTTCAGTCAAACATAAAACTGCCAAGTAGTAAACAAGTGGAAAATGTACTATGGATACGAACTGCACCTTCATGGTATATTTTAAAAGCTAAGAATAAATAAAGGTAGTGTAGTGGTATCAATAAAAACTTGCAATCCAAAGTGTTGAAACCCAGATCAGCCTCAAAGTCTGTCTTTAAAAACCTGTTTCCCTCAGCTGTAAATTTGTGCCCATTGGGGCTTTGTGCACATACCTGAACAGATGTGATGCCTGAGAGAGACAAAATGTACTCCCTGGACACAGTTTTATCATTTATGAGCAGCAACTGAACTCCTCTTGCTCGTTCTCCCATATTTGATGGTTCTTCATCTGTTGCATGTGGTAACAGGAAGGCATTAGGACAGGGCCTGGCTGGGAGGATGGCATTAAAGTTCTCCCTCAGGATTTCAGAAATGACTGAGACTGAGCCATAGAGCTATGCTCATCTCCCTCCAGCTTCTCGCCAATTTGGGTGAACGTGGCTGGGGATATGCATTGAGAAGGCAAGACATTGGATTCATGGGAATCTTTAAGATCCAACAAAAAGCCCATCATCTGCTTGCTTGGGTTTAAGGTTTCAATATCCTGTATGTCTGGTGATACCTGGTTGTGAGGAGGAAGTTTTAATCCACATCAAATAGGCACATAACCAGTTCTATTGCCATCAGCTTTCCAATGTCAGTTCCCTAAAGTGACAAGCCAGATGATCAATGAGTGTTTCCCAGCAGCAGTGCTGAAAGCCAGCATCCCTCATTTGCTCTTTTGACCTGCTTTGTGCACTTAACGACTTGCATGCCTTTTGAAGTGTGCTTGCAAATACATTCTTTGGGGTGTTTTTAGTTGGTTGTGCTATTTGTTTGGAGCCCTCCCATTTTGAGAACAGAGCTTGTAAAATGCAGGTAGAGATGGAGAGAACAAAGTAACTTTTGAGTCATATCTTAAGCAAACTGGAAAATGAAAGATCAGGCGGTGGCACATCACTTCCAGGTTACGAAATAGAAATAGGGGACTTGTTACCTGCTGGTGACTAGTTAATTCTTAACTCCTGCAAAGGGTAGTTTTGGTCACTGAGTCCCACAGTCAGAACTGTACTCAAGCTGCTTGCACCTATTTCTTGATTTAAGAGTTTTTCATTTATTGCATAGTACTTAAGGAAAAACTCTTTTTTTTTTTAAACTACTGCCAGGTTTTAAGGAAAACAATTTCTGACTTGCTGAGCTTTAATTTTAATTACTTTTTAAAAATGCGTATATATTTTATCAAATTTCTTTCAGTTACATTATTTCTCAAATAAGTGGTGATACAATTTAGGAATTTTCTCTTTACTACTTCCTCAAAAACCCTATTCATTTTTGAACACTGATTGTACAGTAACTGAATCCTGTGCTTCCCCCTTAATTCAAATCAATTTTTGAGAGAAACATGCATGTTTTATTTTGCTTGGTTTGCCATGACATTTGTACATTTTACCTGGAAAAACTAAATCCTAACTCTTTCTCTCTCTTATTTCTTCTTCTTTATGCTAAGAGGATTGTGCTGGTAAGTTGCCTGCCTATACAACTTCATAAAAACAGTAATAATATCATACAGTTTGTGGTTTTTCCCTTTGTATCACGGGCTCAGATTGAGTATAATAATATGATAACTTTAAGGAAAAATGAGTTTTAAATAAGGAATCTTGATTCTTCATCTTTTAATTTTTGGAATTTTGATTTTTGAAACTAGTAATAGATAGGGTTTCAGTCTAGAAAGCTTCATGGCCAAAAGCCAGATGCATATGATCATCCAGATAAAATTCAGAAGATATGGAACTTGTGTCTGTTTCCATCCTTTGCTTGATTAAGGCCATAGAGCTTTTTAGTTTCCTGTTTGAATTCTTGCAGTGTCTGAGCAAAATTTCCTAATATTGCAGGTTATTCAGTGAAATGTCAGAGAATGATTGTGCATATGGGAGTTTCTTTCATATATGAGTAGTGGCTGAGAGAGCTGGGATTGTTTAGCTTAGAGAACAGGAGGGGCCTTATCACTCTCAACAACTGCTTGAAAGGAGGATGTAGCAAGGCTGGGGTAAGTCACTTCTCCCATGGAACAAGTGACAGGGTAGAAGGAAACTGCCTCAGGTTATGCCGAGGGAGGTTTAGATTGAATATTAGGAAAAGTTTCTTCATGGAAAGTGTTTTCAAGCATTGGAACAGGCTGCCTGGGAAGTGGTGGAATCACTATCCCTGGAAGTGTTCAAAAAACATGTGGTTATGGCACTTGGAGACGTGGCTTAGAGGTGAAGATGGCAGTGGGGGGTTAACAGTTGGAATCAATGATCCTAGAGGTCTTTTCCAGTCTTAATGATTCTATGATTCTTGCTGCCATTCCTTACAGAAGAGAAACTCGGTTTGTGAAAATCACTACACATGCTGGCACAGCTTTCAATCTTCTGTTGGTCTTAGAGAAAACATAACTGAATTATCTGGGAGACTTGTGCAGTTTTCCTCTCCACATGTCAAATCTGTAGCTCTTACACGAGTGCTTTGGTGGACATCACTCTCCAGACACCTTTGTGTTTGCCCTATCCCAAATGCAGAGCAGCTGCATCATTCTTAGCAAACCACCTAGAAAGGGATGATCATTGAGAGAGCCCTCTCAAAAAGCCATATAAATAAGCAGATAGTTCAGTAACTAGTGTCACTTCAGGTAGTGAATTTTTGCTGGGTGGTTAGTGCTTTGGTGCTGTTTCTTTCCTCACTCAGTGGCTTTTAGTATCAACCACAAAAGGAAGGAATAAAGGTACAGCAGCCGTTTTTCGCAAAGGAAATACATTTGCTGATGAAAGCAAAGATAGATGTACTCTGTTACTGTACTAAAACACAGAGCAGAAATCCTGTCTGGTCCTACAAGTTCAGTTGGTTATTTATATTTTCTTGTCTTCTAAATGTATGGCATGCAGTGCATTGCTGCAGTGTCTGTTCCAGCAGCACTGGGTAACCTTGGTGAGCAGCTGGTCCCCAGAGGCAGTGCAGTAGTGCAGGTGCAGGGTAAGGGGAGGTCAGTCTCTTTTTTGCCTGTTGGCTGCTTGGCTGCGTGCTTGTCCACTTGAAACAGCCCTGAGATCACTTACCATTGGATCCACAGGGGCCCTGCAAGAACTGCAGTGTGGGAACTAGGCAGAATTCAGCAAGCAATCACTACTAGAGAGCTCTCTACGCATCCAGTACATCCCAGGACACTTCTCCAGAAGTAAACACTCTTTAAAGTGAAATGCTTGTACCATGAAGGCTTAAGAAATACTGCTTGGGAGCTTTCACACACACACACACAAAAAAAGGCAACACATCTCATGAAGGAAATTGTAAGATGCTTTGGAGATGCAAGTGTGTTTAGTGAAGTGTTTTTCCTCTGATGTAATTCAGTACTTCTTCCTTTTACTGTTGAAAGGAAAAGTACAAGGCCACTGTCAGCTTGGCCATCCCCGTGTCAGCATGGTTACTGTCACAGCAGGGTGTGACTGTGAATTTCTTGTCATGGCTTCAGCGCTGCAGAGGTAACCCTGAAATAAATGTTCGCTGTTTTGGAGTCTTGTCTGCTGTGAGCCTTTTGACTCCACCTCTTCTCTTACTGAAATCAGGTCAGTGGAAACTATTTCTAGCAAGCGTGTGCCAGACTCCTCCATGGGATTACCTAAGGTCAAGCAGACTGTGCTTGGAAAACGTCTTTTCTCTCGTAAGCATCGAAGCTTGCTCAGTGCAGAAGCCAGCCTGTGATGCGGTGAGGATCCCCACAGCAGTCTGCAAACAAAACATCTTTACTTCCACTGGCCTGTGCTTCTGGCAAATTTATTGCATTGGGACAAGCTGTATTGAAAAATTCTATTAACTGATATTATTATTATTTAGGGGAGTAAACCCCTTTATTGAGCATTCTTTGTTAGCTGTTGCATCTTAGTCTTGTGTTATTTTTCAAGGCATCTAATGTGAGGTAAACAAAAACCCAAAGCTGACTTTACCTTATGTTAGGTGACTTGAAAAATAAAATTGTCACTGAGTCAATTTCTTGATATTTTTTTTTTAAATTAAAAGTTGGCCACTATGGTTTGTGTGTAGGAGGTACAGTGCAGCTACAACCTAAGATTAAACTCATAGATAATATGTAAAACATGGGAAGGGAGGGGAAATCACACCACACATAAATCAGATTCTGTGTTTCTGTGGTAGTTTGTAACTGTAGTGCTTAATAAGACAGGTGGAGAGGGTGTGGAATCACCACTCAGCATGTGGCTGCAAAGTAATCGGTAGGTGTTCAAGTATTATGGATTGCAAGTTGTTTAGCCTTCTAAATGTGTTTTATTTCAAATGCTTCCTTCCTAGGGATAAGTCTTTGTGCTTCATCTGTAAGTGCAAGTGTAGTAGGTAGATTTTCTTCTTAAATTCAACCTAATTGCCCCCCTCCAATAAACTGTGCATTGCAAAATTTGGGAATAAGAAAACGGATTGGAAGTTTTATAGTTTCATTAACTTCTCTTCTTGTTATTAGCACTATTGGCTTTTTCCAATAGAGTCTAAGGGTTAAAATAGTATCATGTTGGAAACAGTTGACTATATGTGATATGGTGCTATATTTAATGTATTAACTTACTCGATGTTTTATTGCTGTTTAAAGTTAGAGCTTGCCTGAAAGGCTGAATAGAAATGGCAATTCAATGGTATTTCAAAGTTTTAATAATCAAAACTCGCATGTTTGGGAATTTATGATTCTTTCCCAGCCCCCCCCGCCCGCCCTTAAGAGAGAGTTCCAGTACTGTCATTATATTGTTGTGCTCTGCCTTTTCCTGCAGCGAAGATGTGGTTCCCTGAGATCAAGTAAGTGGGGAATGGTAGGCAGGAGGAGAGGAGGGAGGAAGATGCTCCTTGTTCACTTGAAACCTTGCTTATCCTTTGTGTGAAGTGCTGACTGATACCTGACACTGATCTCGTGAAAGATTTAGTGTGTGTCATCCCACTGCCACTGTACAGGAGGTTCCCACCTTCCTGAGTAGGGTAGAGAAGAGATCACAGAATCAATTAGGTTGGAAAAGACCTCTGAGATCAAGTCCAACTTAAGACTGATCACCACTATGTCAGCTAGACCACGGCACTGAGTGCCACACCCAGTCTTTTCTTAAACACCTCTGGGGACAGTGACTCCACCACCTCCCCGGGAAGTCCATTCTAATGTCTAATCTCCCTTTCTGTGAAAAATTTCCTTGAATGTGTAGCCTATACCTCCCCCTGGTACAGCTCAAGAGAAAAGACCGAGCCCCACCTGGCTCCACCCTCCTTCCAGGCAGTGGTAGAGAGTGATAAGGTTCCCCCTGAGCCTCTTTTCTCCAGACTAAACACCCCCAGCTCCCTCAGTCACTCGTCATTGGACTTGTGCTCCTGACCCTTCACCAGCTCCATTGCCCTTCTTTGGATGTGCTGCCGCCCCTCAATGTCCCCTGAATTGAGGGGCCCAGAACTGAACACAGGACTTGAGCTGCAGCCTCAGCAGTGCCAAGTGCAGGGGGACAATCACTGCCCTGGTCCTGCTGGCCACACTGTTGCTGGTATAGACCTGGGTACCATTGGCCTTCTTGGCCACCTGGGCACACGCTGGCTCATGTTCAGCTGGTCGTTGACCAGTACCCCACAGGTCCTTTTCTGCTGGGCCACTTTCCAGCCACTCTGAAAAATATGTATGATGTGTAATATGATTATGTCAGGAGGGAGAACAGGAGGTATCTAACGAACTTTGTGTCTCTCCTTCCACTTGCCTTGTCAGACACATCACTTTTGTTCTCCCTTGTCTCCTCTGGAGCTGGGAGCTGTCTCCTCTGGAGACAGACTGTCCATGTTTTCTGATTAAAGTGCAGGGAAAGCTGACTCGTTCTGTTGGCTTACAATGTGCCATCAATGAGGCAATGAATTCCTAATATAGATGAGGAGAACCTCTCTCCTCTGTGTTTATATGTAGTATGACTTCAGTGCAGGCTTTACTCCTGCTGCCCTCAGATTGTTTGCATTTTGGTTCTCTCTGGTTTACCATGGAAGCCTTGTCTAGGACAAGTGTTTAAATTTAGACACTTAAAGTCATATGGTTTTGGCTCAGAGCCTGAGGTTTAAAATTACCCACTTCAATATTGGCGTGAAGTGCTTGCAATAAGAAACATATCCAACAAATTGAACCAATTTGAAACAAGTGTTAATGTTCCCCCATAAAGCTAAAAAGGTCAAACACTGACAGTATAAAAATTTGTGTGTATTGCAGTAGAACTGCTTGGTTCACTGACAGCCTCTGTCTCTCTTAAGGATTAAAAAAATCTGCCTTTTCATATGCTTAAAGGATTAGGATTTACGTATCTCTAAAAGCAAAGCTAAATTTTGTCTGGGAAAATCTACTTTGAGAAACAGGATGTTGAAGATAATGGTGCAAACAGCCTATAAATCACTTTTCTTGAAAGATTAATTGGAATAAGGTTTAGAATGACTGTTTGACAATATTGCTGGAAGGTGAGAAGTCATTGTTGAATTTGTCCATTCCTTAGCTATTATCAGTGGTCTAGGTGACCCAAGGAGAGCTGCTGTACAAACTCCTGTGTTATGATTGTATTCAAGTTCTGTGTATACTTAAGCCTATTCTGAATTTTATGTGCAAACTTTTTTTACTGACATGGCAAGTAGGGACTTCTGAAATGATAAAAGCAGTTTCTGGATAAGTAATTGGCTGATATTGCATGTTCTGGTTTTGGGTAGAAGATGCAAATAACCCCTACAGAATTGCTTGTGGACTCTGGAAAAAGATCAGCCATATTAAGTGTTAAAAAAAAGACCACTTAGAATGAAAGAATGGCTTTTGTCAGTATTTGTGTGTTTACCATGCTCAGCATACGAATTATCTTGAGAATCTGTTTGATTTATATTAGTGGGATAATCAGGTTGTAAACAGTTTATCTTAACCACTGGGTTTACATCTGATTGTCACCAGTTGGTCGATTTAGTCAAGCATGATGCAGATTCTCTTGAAAATTTCTGTAGAACATAAGTATTTGACTTATGACATTCAGAGACATCACTGAATGTTACTTCAGCTATTTTTTTTCCTTTATCTTGAGAAATCTGTGGGACAAAACCAGTGCTTGAACTAAAAAAAAAAAAAACCCTCATCTTTTTTCTTTAATTGTGTTCCAGAAAATATATTACAATAGTTAAAATGAACAGCTATAATATTTGGAGTAATCATCTATGTCTCTTAAAAACGTTCCATATACTGGTGAAACTGTGTAAATCGTTAAATAAATGTGTACTCGATTACACATTTATTGAAACTCGAGTTTTCATTTCTGGGTTGAAGACATCATTTGTGCTCAAACGGAAACCTCCATATGGTTAATGTTGTTAATTTATTCTCAAATTGAGAAACAACCCATTGTATTAATCCTCAGTGAAGACAGAGCTCTTTTGTGGGTCTGGTTTTACATATAATCATCACAACTAGTACTTCTAAAATAGTGGTGTATTCTCGTCATCCATTCCCATCGCGTGGCTGTTGTGGTTGTGAGAGATCTGGGCACCCTGTGCTGGTGTCCCCAGTGGCAGAGAGACAGGGAGAAGCAGTGTGAGCAGGTGCTCATCCCTTGGTTTGCCTGCTATGGGTCCTTCCAGATTGCAGATATTCAGCACCAGGTTCTGTGTTTAGGGCACTACAGCCGATGGAGGAAGTGGCTTGTCCCCAAGGTTTTCCTCTCATCTTTCCTCTTACCTGCCTCTAAATACTCATGGCTGTGTCCTTTACCCTTATGGGAACCAGCTCCTGATGCCTCCAAGCTGAGTTTAGTCTTTTTTCCCATTCCTTAGCTGCGGCAGCTCACATTTGCCTTCAGTGATAAAGAAGCTCTGTAAAGCTGGATATGGGAAGTATAAGCAGTCCTACTGGGCATAGTGGCTATTTCTATGCTGCATGTTTAGTTGGCACCAAAGCTTCTGGGTGGCTGTAAGTCTGGCTCAGGTACAGCCAGCTTCTGTTTTCAGAGGCTCCAGATCCCACATGCCCATACGCTCCCAGTTGGATGGTGTATCTTGTACAGGCTGTTCACAATGCAGATGCATGGCCAAGAAGCAAGTGGGAAACTGCTGTGCTGACAGCTATTCTGGTATTTGCACACAGTCCTAATTGATAGAGCTATTCATGTGGGGAAATAAGCATCTCTATCTGCAGAGTCAACATTTTTTTAGGGCGCTGAGGAGACAGACAATAGGAGAGTAACAGTAAGAAGAGCCAGAGTTG
Source organism: Oreocharis arfaki (assembly GCA_013398015.1). Classification (NCBI taxonomy): domain Eukaryota; kingdom Metazoa; phylum Chordata; class Aves; order Passeriformes; family Paramythiidae; genus Oreocharis; species Oreocharis arfaki. The sequence goes on along the minus strand of VZRR01001427.1, from coordinate 128,835 downwards.
GGTTATAGCAGCACTGCTGTATTCTAGTGTTGCATTGTACGGGGCTTCAATTTGGTCTTTGCCTGAAAGGAAGCTCAGTGGGCTGCAGAAGCTGGTATTTCCTAGTGGTGTGATTTCTTCTGAACTGCAATTTGCAGTGCTGCACGATAGGGAGACATAAAATAAGGCTTTGTGTGCACTTAGCAATTAAAAATTCCAGTGCAAGTTACTGTGGGGTTGTTTTGAACCCAGGCAATTGTCTTATGCCTGAGTGCCTCCTTCAGCTTTAATTGGATGTTTTCCACTTGTTGCTAAAACAGTTATGCCTTTTAAAGGCATAAAGACATTCAGAGAGAAAGTTGGGAATAATTTGTATTACAAGACATGTAACTGTTGTTTCTGTCTTTGTTATAGTCCGCTGATGATAATTACACAGAAGATCACAACTCTTGCATGCCAGCTACATGATGGTAAGAAAAGGAATCTCTTCCCACATCCTGAAGACAGCTTTTTTATTCCAGTGCATTCTATGGTTGATTTATGGAGTGAATGAATGTAGTTCAGCAAGTTGTTCCAAATGAAGAAGAAAAAAGCTGTGTGGAGGAAAATGAGAAACTTAGTTTTGATCTGTTTTTAGGATTAAACTCTCTTTGCAATATCAGAGATAATTGTTTTCCCCTTTGGGTATTCTACTTCCTTGGGGCCCAGTTTGGATTTTAGCTAGTACCAGTATCTCCTGCTTAGACGCTACAGTGCATCTCCATTAGGCTCTCTGAAGCTGTTACTGATTCTCAAAAGTGAAGAGTTGTGTTTGATGCATAGGTTCAGTCATTAATGTTAATTTAGCAAAAAATACGCTAGCACTGATATATTCACTGGTAATGTACTCCATGAGTTGGGAGAGGTAGAATTCAGTAGCTTTTCCTCAGAGAGAAGCACAGTTGCAAGCAAAATAACGTTGTCTTCAGTCTTGTGCTGTGCTGTGACAAAGAGCACTATTATTTCCCAGTGAAACGCCTGTGTCTAGTACAGTGCAAAGGCTAGAAATGTCATTTGTCATCAGTAGCATTATTGCTTGTGCCTACTGATGTTGCAGTGCAAATTTCTGATCGTCTGAGGCCCATTGCCTTACACGCTGTGGGTGACTGAATAAGTGGGTTGCTAAAGAGTTTGCAAGGATTTAAGTGATGGCCACACGGGGGTCTGGCATTGTTTGCAAGCCAGGTTTGGACTAGTGAATCTAATGCTTTTAGCTGGCTGCAATAGGTACAGCTGGAAGCTTGGCTAATTGACCTTGTTGTTGGCATTCCCATTGCTGAGGCTTCTCTGCTTCTGTAAGTTGAGTCAGCTCAGGTATTGCTGCAATGCCACAGCAGCATGCAGCCTAGGTACACACCTAGGATGTTGAAGGTAAACGAACAGACAGAAAGGAAAAAGACAACAGCAGAGGCAGGAACGTTTTAATCAGACCAGAAATCCTACAGATTAATGATGGTGGAAAAGGCTCATTACATTGTGAACATCCATATATGGAGCAGTTGATCAAATGAAGGCAGCTTGTAGTTCAAGCATCAGTGACAAATTTCTATTTGTAAAAATTTAAGACAGCTGTCCCTAAATGGAAGCAGACAAACGAAATACCCACTCCTATAAGTAATTAAGTGCTTAATTGTTTCTCTGAAACTCAGGCCCTCCCAGTATTTACAAACTGAAACAGTGGAGAGAGAATGGAACCGAGCAGCTTATCAGCAGTCGTTGTAGGAAGTGGGTCCTGTGTGTGTGTTGGTAATTATGGCCAGTACATTTAGAACAGTAGTGTCAATTGGTGCCAAGCCCCCGATCTTTCGGAGCTGTGCACATGCATGCTCCACATCGAGTGCTGTGCCTCATCCTGTGTTGTGCTGCTGAAGCAAGTGGGATTCTCTGCAGTATGTGTAGCAAAAGCTTTAGGGCGAAGGTTTTGAGCTATAAGCAACATCTGTTTACCGGACCACGACACAAGATTTTTCTATCGTTTTCCTGGGACATTGAGTCTGTGTGCTACCGCTGGCCCCAAAATCTTGTGCACTCAACAGGAGGTCACCCTTCCAGTCTGGACCTTGTGCAATTCCAGATTATTACTGATGTGTATGTTTAGGCTTGCTCCAGCAGCAGGCAGCTGGGCTGCTTGTTCACACCAGGGGAGCTTCTGTTCCCTGAGCGCCTGTTTCCCTTCCCCTGCCCACTCCTCCTGCTGTGAAATGCTCCATTTCTCACCAAGGAGCCAGCGGGAGGCTTGTGCTTAAATGAGCCAGCGGCTTCTGGCAACAGAGGTTTTTCCAGCGCAGGACAGTTTGTGGAAGCTGTTGGGGGTCGCTGCCAGTTGGTGGCATTGCCACTTCCATTGTGTGTGTGGGAATGCTCTGGCTGCTCTTCCTGGCAGTGTAGCCAGGGTGGGAAAGAGGGAATGAGGTAAGGAACTGGGTAAAGAGGTAGAGTAGAACTTGACATGAAAGTTAGGGATTGAGCTGTATTACAACCACCTGTGACAAAGAAATTTTGAAATTATGGCTTTAGAAATTAATTTGTGGGGTGCAAGCATAAGGCTTTGGAAATAACTTTTACTGTTTGTCTTTTGGAAAGATCTAATGTGACTTTTCTTTCCAGGAATAGGGCGACAAGCTGAAGAACTCACTGCTGAGCAGAATCGGCTTGCTGTAAAGTAAGGATGTAATTCTCTTAGTGATTTGTGTCTAATTTCTTCCAAAGAAGTTGAGTGTTTAGGTTGTTTTGGTTTGGTTTTTTTTTCCAGTTGCATTGTCAGGGGCAACATAGTGGCCCAGCAATGAAAATGTTTCCGGCTTCTTTCCAGTCTATGATATGCCAAAAGTCCTACCTGCTTTTTCTATTTGCTTGAGCAGTTTTGTTTTTGTAATGCTGCTATCATTGCCCTCCTTACACAAACATACCTTCTCTCCTATATTCCTTATTTCTTCAATTCGGGACTTCTGCCTTTATCACCCTGTGCTGGGCAGTAAAGCACTAAAGTACTTGGTAATGTCTCATTGACTTAAACACATACTCCACATGCAACAAAACAAGTCTTTGCTGAATTCACTCTTTTAAATTCAGGCTAAGACTATATTATACGGACTTGTTGGCTGTTATCTTCATCTGATCTGTGATATGTTATTTTTCCAAGTAGATACTCCTCCCATCAAGCAATCTACTGCATAGTAAAAATCCATTTTGGTTTGACTCTGACACTTCAAGTGCTGTTTTTCTTTGCCATCATTTTTGAATGCTGGATTTTATTTTTTTTGGTCTCCCTCCATAATGTTAATACTCCTAGTTCTTCACGTTATGTAACTAGTCTTCTCATTTTTCATATGGAGAGGGCATCTCTTTGATCCCCTTTTTTTTTTCTAGTTTGTCTCTCAGTACAAGTGCAACAGGGAGGTTAATTTGTTGCTTTTTTTTAAATGAAGAATTAGTGTTACAGAATTACCTTGGAACTGTAACTACTTTTACCATGACGTGTTTGTTTAAGGCCAAGGGAATAATATCCTTCATTTCCAAGGTAGAAGATTCAGCCATCAGAAAATCTGCCTATGAACTTCAAAAAGTAAGGGAGTCATTTCTTGAAAAGCAAGAATCTTGTAGGTAGCCTTGTATAACTTTGCTGTGACCCCATAGTGTCTGTTTTTAAACCTCACAGCATAATTTTTAACTGCACTTAGCCCTTAATTCTAGTCAAATTCTCACCAAACAGGCTTGGGTTTTTTTCTTGTACAGTAGATGAGTTCATAATAGAAAAGCAGATGCCAGTAGCTTAAGTGTCAGTGGCAGACAAGTCATAACTGAAGAGTTTTAAATCCCCTTTGGTAATACAGCCTTTTGTCTTCCCTCCTGTTCTTGGTCTGCTTTTGTTTCTCACTCATCCTCTGTACATTCCTTCGAGCATTACTCATGTCTCCCCACCCAACCATGTGCAGAATCCAAGCTGAAACGAATAACTTTATTTTTAAGCTTACTGTAGAGCTAGGAAGCCCAAATGATGGACCTGATTTTGCAGGACAGAAAGATGACCCTTAGCTCTAATTGTTTGCTGCATCTTTCTGTGAAATGCTTTCACCAGAGGACATACCATTCAGTCACTAACATCTACAATAACCAGTGGGGTGAATGCAGAAAATCCTTGCTAATCTAACTGTTTATTCAGACTAATTCCACTTCAGAATAGAAGTAGGCAACAGAAAATGTTTAACTGTTGCTTAGTTTTTCTGCTTGAAATTTGTTTTAGCCTTAAAGAATTTTAAGTGTGTTTTGGTTTATGCGTGTTCATCTGTGTCTTGGGCAGGAGAGCCCTCAAGCACTGTGCCCAAGTTTGTGTTCTCATCAGAGGGCTCTGTGTTTACTTGAATGGTGACAATTAGGACATTGTGGAGAGCACTCAGTAATGCAGTGCAGAACACAGTGCACAATTTGGATGTTGGCATCTTCTGCCAGATAAAAACCCAGAGCCTAACAATTTACAAATTACACTAGTGGTGAGAGGCCTTTGCATCTTCCATTTTCCATCCTACTGATCTGTAGCAAGGACAGTGGATCGTCTTCATTTTACATCAAATGTGCAACCCCAGAAGGAACTGGTGGGATATGCACTTGCAAAATGAAAAAAAATTTAATATGACAGACTTTCTTTGATGTTCATATTCAGCCATCTTTCAATGCATGTGTTTTTTTTTTTCCTCCTTAGTTCCTTTTCCTGTTCATGATGCAATAGAGGCAATTACTTCCTTTATTTGAACAGTAGGAGAGAGTGCTTCTTCATTCTTTTCCTGTGTGTCTCACATGACACTTCCCGTTTTTCAAAAGGCTGGGCTGAAGGGTGGGTGAGAGCTCCTCCCAGAACTGAGAGCCCTGGGTTTAGAGACTCCCTGCCCTGTGGTTTGTATAACAAGGCAGTATGGTCCCTGACATCCTGGACAGATGTCCAAAACCAATTACCAGCTTCTCACTCCTGGCACTGCTGATGTGTTCAAAATGCACAGATTATTACTGGCTTTCTAAGATTACATGTTTCTAATTTTACAACTTTTTCTAAGTTGTTTCTAAGATTACAACTATTGTTTGTATAGTGTTTCTAAGATTGCAACTTTTCAAATCATTAGCATTGGTTCACCTGTAGTTTAAGCACTTCCATGTTACCTTTGCTCTGACTGCCATCTACCAGGCATCACCAGAATATGCCAGGCTGTTTCATCTTCCCCAGAATAGATCTAGAGAGCTTTCAGCTGCAGGGAAATGGGTAGGAGAGAGGTGGGGACTGAGGCAGACAGTGCAACCAAAAACATTCGTGAAAGCCTTTGCTGTGTTTTACCTTGTTTTGGTTTTTTTGTTTGTTCTGTTGTGTGTGGCTGTTTTTTCACAGGTCAAGACCTTCTCTACTGGAGTATTTAAGTTATCTCCTCAATTTTATGAGCATCATAGCAGGGCCTTGCAGCAATTACAAGGATTATATCGCCTTCATTGAAGGGAGGCACGTGCACATGAAATTGTTAGAAGTGAACTGGAAGCAGAAGGGTTATGACAGACTTCCTGATCCTTCTCCAACTGTAAGTTTTAAAATGACAAAGATTGATTGCAGAGGGCAGGAGAGTACAGCTTTGTACATGATTCTCATAATTAAAAGCTAAGAAGAAAAACCAGTTTTGGGTTATCTTGCCAGTAAAGATTACCGTGAGCTTTTTCTGTGAGTGGCTGCTGTTTTTATCACAAGGTCAGGGGTGAGTGGGCTAGTGAATTCCCCAAATGGGTTTGGCATGCAAGATGGGTCAGTTGTTAATGGGTGTCCTTTGTGCAGCATGGGAACGGTCTGCAGGTTCTGACAATGACAAGTTGCAGTTCAGCTCCAGGCAGAGGAGGAAATGTCAGAAAAAACCCAAAAAAGTCAAATCTCCCCGTAGATCAGGGGATTTTAGGAGTACATGAATCATGGCTTAACAGAAACTGTAGCCTGTCCAGGTGATTTGCAAGAGTATCTCACACACTCTAAGATGACTCAAGAAGTAATTTTTTCACATACGTTTAACACTAATTCTTTTTTATATTTTTAAAATATTACTTAAGACCTTCTTACAAAATAGCTTTTTTGTAAGGCAGGATAGCATAGCGTGAGATCCAAATTTCTCTTTCATCTTAAGGTGACACTGAATGTGTAGCTTTGTGAATGGGCGCAGAATGTCTCCCCTGAAGTTGAGCATGTGCTTACGTAGAATGATTCCTGTTGCACACAGTTGTCTTTCTACTGACTCTAGTGGTGTTACTTTTGATTTACATTAGTCTGACTGAGGTCAGAATAAGGCCTATATTGTAGAGGATGCAAGTCAGGAGAAAATGTTAAAATCTGCATAAAAAAACCAGTTTCACATTACTTTCTTCCAGAATTTGGAGAATATATAAAAAGAGATCAAAAATCAAAAAAGGTCAAAACATACATGGTTGTTTTAATAGTAGATTGCATTTTTATTAGCCTTTTGAGAACATGAGCCAATTTTTACATGGTATCCAAGTGCCAGATTACTTTTCAATTGTGACTGTATCAAGAAGGGTTTACTCATAGTGTGTATTTGCAAACAAGCTTTGAACTCCTGCTGTGATTATCAATAATGGTGTATGGGAAGCTTGGGAGCTGGAATAGAAAAAGCTGTGGCAGAGCACATACCCTGTATCATGGGTACAAGTGTGCTGTACAACACAGTGCTTTTTGGGCAAGTGATTTTTAGCAAGACCTCTGGGTGGCAGCTGGGTAGTAAGTCCTGCTGTTGCACTGAATATCAGTGCTTTTGGCTTCCAGGAGGAACCCAGTCCTTAGTTCCAGGAGATGACAGTACAAATAGGATTTCTGCTTTCCACTGTAGGGCTTCTTTGTTTGTTTCCATTCTCATTTTAGAATCTCTGCACACAGATGTGGAGTCTTTCATGAAGTTCATCACTCATTTTGACTTGTGATTGCCTACTATCTATAGGTAGTTCAGTAAACCAAATTAAACTAAAGTTGTGACTCTGGCCTTGTCTTGGTCACCTCTTCTAAATTAATTAGTATCAGCTTTGTCACTACTAACTTTAATGGTTCTTGAAGCCCATTGTTTTTGTATGTCATGAGCGCTGCCTTGTTCTTCCCCTTAAGCAAATATTCCTAATGAATGTTTCATTGTTTGTGTTTTTTAGGGAGCAGTGATGTACAAGCTGTGTATCACACTAGTATCTCTCATTTTATTCTTGACTCTTACCAAGAACTTTCCTATGGCATATATTATTGATAACGAGTTTCTTGATAAAACTCCCTTTTTGTCAAGACTTGGTTACCTGTATGTTGTAACACAGGCAGCAAAACCAAAGTATTATTTTGCATGGACGTTGGGTAAGTCTGGCTGCATCATGTACTTTTGTGTGTAGCAAATAAGTTCCTAAATGGGGGAGGGGGCCTGAAACCCAGGGTTGGGGGGGAAATAAAATTGTCCCTAGACCTGAAGTTCTTGTGCAAGATGTGTTTCTTTAGGCAGTGGACCTTGTGTTTGTTGGGGGGCTGATGCTAGGCCTTGCCTCTAAAGCACTGTGGGGTCCTGTGTACACCTTGGCTTTGAGCGGCCCAGAGAAGAGGTTGGAGAACTGTGGGGAGCAAAGGCAGTGTTAGGAAGGACCAAAATCTCTGCAAGGAAAAGGGGGAGGAGAAGGAAGAGAGCTCACTAAAGAGAGAAGCAATTTTTTTTAGGAGCCAGCTAGACTGGTGGTCAAAATAATCTTACTGCATTTTACCTTCTTCCTTTTACAAGTCACCTTTCACATCTGTGTGTGAGGGGTCAAATCCTTTAGGCCAGGCTGAAAATATCCTGCAATTTTTTGTTGGTATTACAAGACATTGTGTGTAGGGGAGATCCTGGAAATCTAGCGAGCCATGCATATACCTGAAGCTGAGCAGGGTGTCACTGAGATGGGATGGAAATAGCCTGGGAGATTCATTGCAAGGCTGTGATTAAACTGCTGGGAATAAAACTGTCAGATCCAGGGAAGGCAGCCAGGACTGGCATGTGTGGGATGGGAAAGGCTTTGAGATAAAGAATGGCTTGCCCGCAAACTTATTTTTGTGGGATCCAATGTAAAATTGTTTCCTCCGTTTTTTTCTGGCATTATAGTTAACTGGAAGTCCACTATTAAAGAGATAAACTGAACTTGCATTTGTGGCAAGACCAAGCTGTAGAGGCTGTAGAAATGTCTTACAAATGAGGCAGTTCGGGAAAAAGTATGCATTGCATAGTGGAGGGTGAGGCCTCCCCTATTCACATCCCGAACACAGGCTGCAGAACAGCAGGCACTTTATCCTTTCCCAGTTTTGCTCCCGGTGGCATGGCCCAGGGCATTACAAAAGCGCCTGCTGAAATGGGCGGATAAATGCTTCCTGTCCTCAGGACAGGACAGGCACGCTATTGTGTGGGAGCTGCGCCGGGATTCCTCCAGATCCATGGAAAGAAAATTCAGCTTCCCGCTGCATTAGCGGCAGTCCTGGGAGCACGGCTGCAAACCTAGCTCCGAGCTGTCAGTGAAACCGCTTTGGGTCCGAGTGCTTCCATCCAAGGAGCTGCGAAAGCCATACACAGCCAGCGCTGTTCAAGTCTGCAGGGAATCGAACCTCTGCGGAGCTTGTGGAGGTTCGGGTTCTACGAGCAGTTCGAGGGGACACAGTTGAGCTCCTTCTGTGCTTCACACCTTGCTCTGCAGACAGCAGCCTGGGAAGCAAAAGGTCGAGGGGTCTGCTATATAATTATTGCTCATCCCATGATTCCTGGTTTCTTGTTTTTGGCAAAGAAACACTAGTTAGTTGGTCCCTGCAGCCCTTGGAGCAAGGAAGAGCAAATCCAGGAGTCCACTGCTCTGGGGTGGTGGTTATGTGCAGCTCCAGTCTCTGAGATTGGGCAGGAGCCTGTGGGCCAGGTTCAGGCAGGGTTATTGTTTATTGTTTGGGGTTTTTTTAAACAGGGAGAGAATTAAAAACACGGAGAGCTTTCTTTCCTTCAGTAAAATCTTTCTCATTTAGGAAAGTGGAAAACAAAACAGAAAGTTTCAGTTTAGAGGAGGTTGCTCATTTATTTATTTATTGTTAGTCTTGTTGCTTATAATTAGGTTCCCTCCCTAGTTTTGTGCACTAGGACTTCTCCATGAGCTTGTGCCTGTACTCACAGCATTTACAAAGTAAAATCAGTTTTCATTCTTGAGGAAGAAATGCCGACCTTTTTAAAGCATAACCAGGCTTGTATTTTGTGAGTGACCTAGAAGGAAAAGCCTTACCTGTGTTTGCACTTCTCTTTTTCTTCCATGATCCTCAGTGTTGGCTGCAAGTAGTGATCCAGAGACAATAATGAATCCTCCCTCCTGTTTTCTTAGTACTCCAAGAAGGTGCATCTTGCAGGGGCACACTGAAATCAGAATCTTGAGGCCCAGTGATGAGGTGACTCCCAGGCACTCTGAGAGGGGAGGTAGTTGACCAGAGTGCCTCAGTGTGTAATGCCTACTGTTATCCAAGCTTTTACTTGCTTTAAAGTAGCCAAGTGCATAACTGAAGTTACTCAATATTTAGTTCTTAGAGATGGTGAGGCACTTCAGTGAGACACTCAGCAACAGGATTAGCAAAAGGCTTTGTTTGCAGAATTCTGAATGACAGTCTTAATTAACACAGCCATGTTGGAACTCTTAATAGAAATAGTAAGCATGTCTTTGAGATATTAAGGGTTTTTTTTGGTTCTGAAAAATGCTGTGACCTCCAGGTGCACTTTTGAGGAAAATGCTTATTCATTTTATGGCAATATCTATCTCAGATGAATAATAAAGGCCAAATGATAGGAAAAGTGATTTCTGTGTAACCTTACAGTAATGCCCCTTTGCAAAGAAGAAGCTTCTCCTAGAAAGAGAGGTTGTTAAATCCTGCAAAGCTGGTTTGAATGTTTGCTTAGGCCCATACTGACTTGTAAGAAAACATGTCTCTTCCGGCAGTCTGAGTTTGACCTGTTTTGCTTTGACATTGCAGCAGATGCAGTCAACAATGCAGCTGGTTATGGATTCAGTGGAGTTGATGAGAGAGGCACTTTCCGCTGGGACCTGTTGTCCAATTTGAATATCTGGAACATTGAGGTGAGATAAAGGAGTGGCTGCATTGGCATAATTATACACAAACGAGCATGATAATGGGTAGAGGCTTCACTGAAAGGAAAACAAATCTATGCCACCAGGCTGCTCCTCTTTAGCATGAAGAGGTTTTGTATTTTATCTGTTGGACAGATAAAATGCATTTGTCTCACAGGCCTCCTCACACTCTGTATTCGGGTTGTACTCCTAAATAGTTTAGTGGAGGCTAATAAATAATTGTATTTAATAAATGAGCAGTCAATTACTGTAAATCATGACTGAGCTCAGTGGGTCAGTAAATTGTTCACAGCTATGATTCTTCACCATCTGTAGTGTATTCTGTTTATTTACTTCTAACAATCTTTCACTTTTGTAGCCAAGTTGAGATGAGTGGTGGTAGTGAAAGAGGCTGCCACAAGTTGCACAGACACGTGCAAGGGCTGAACTGCCTCTTGTACGTGGAGAAAAGCAAGGGTAGGAGACATAACAGGTGCAAAGCCAGCAACCTGGAGCTGACAGGGGCACACAGAGATGGGTGATGATCCAGAGCACCCTGCAGCAAGCCACACTTTCTCAAAACATCTGTCACTCCTTCCTTGTGACTGCAGTATACTTTTAAGATCCATTAGCCTTTTGAAAACTATTCATGTTTGTGTCTCTAATGTGAAAGATGGCCAATATAATTTTGCCTTCAAGAATATTTTGTGAATGCCAGTGAGATGTAGAAATATTTATGTGTCTGAGACTGCTTTCTAAAGGATTCTTCTTCAGAAATAGGAGGAGCTTCCCTCTATTATTCTCTAGTTATGATTTTAAAAATAATCACAGATGATAGTAAGTTGACTGCTTTATTGCTGAACAATCTGTGACTAAGTGAATGTGCTGTAATAGCTCTTCTCAAAAATGAAAGAGCCCCTGTAATTCTTCATTGAAGTTGCCAAAATTGGAAGCATTGTTATACATTCCCTGGTTTTCAACATTCTTTCTCTTTGTCGTTTTTAACCATAATCAATCTTCAGTGTACATCTCTCCTTGATGAGTACAGGATACACAGCCCAGAAATGCTTTACACTTCTTGATGACAGCAGCACCCTAGACACCACTCTGAGATCTTGAATCTAGATCTGATTCAGTTTTGGGGCAGGAGATGATTCTTACTTGGGCCTTGGAAACTTCTGTTTGAAGGAGGAAAGTAAAACGCAGGCAGTGCTCTTTAGTCAAGCCAAATGAAGGAAACAGGAGCCTTTGCTCCTCTCTACCCGCGGAACTGATGGCCTCTCAAAACTTACTTCCTTTACTGGTCACATGGGCAAGAGAGATCAGAAATTGTTTCCAAAAGCATAAAACAGAGTGCTGTCTGATTTGATCATGTGTGCAATGAGAAAAAGAGGCTACAGAGACCATGACTTTGGGTAAGCCTTGAACCATCACTTTATGTGCCAGCAGCAATGCTTGGAGTTGAAGTTTAAGTGGGATTGTACAGACACAGTCTATATATTCAGCAGGTATAGCCACCTGCATGTGTAAAATTACCTCAGAGTTGGGAACTTGAGTGCTAAATGTGACTATCTGATCTGTAGTAAAGATAAGCACGTGGAAGGAGTTGTGTGGGCCTTAAAACATGACAGGGCCAATATAATCGTGGGGGACTTTGGAAAGCTTTGGAAAGCTTTGGCAGCGTGCTTGTTTTGACAGCCAGCAACTACTTCCTCTCTTGGTAATGTAACAGGGGAACTTAAAGGAGGCCAAAAGAGAGTGACAATATTAGTTGGAAGAGACACTGTATTTTTCTTGGCTCCTCTTGGTGCAGTAATGCAATTAAAATGTGGCAGTGCTGCATTGGGAATTGCTAATCATTTTAACTCTTTAAACACAGAGGATGAAATGCTAGCTTTAAGGATCCTGTGTGGAAGTGCAAAGATATCTGCACATTCCCCTTGGAAGCCTTTGCCCTTAATCCATTTCTTCAGCGTGCCCTTGCCTTCAGCTGATACGGCAAAATAGAGCGGTGCCACTGAATCGTCCTCACTTGGCGAGGGTGTCCTGAGAGGTTTCTGCCAGCAGGCGAGGAACCAAGGTGGAGTTGGGGGGTGAAGTTGATCAGCAGTAGGGGAACTGATGCTGAACAGCGGCATCCAGCAGTCCCCTAAAGCTGGAGGAACTCAGAGGAGGAGGTATGGGTAGTTCTCTCAGGATCCTGGAGTCCGCTCTGGTTTCTCAAGCTTAGAAGTCGGCTGAGAATTGGCTTCTAAATTTAGTCCTAATTTTTTTTGCCCATGTTTTTCAGTCTTCCCCCTTCCTTCTCCAAATAGTAATAATAATAATAAATTTCCTTTTTTTTTTTTTAATAACACTTTGTTTCAGTAGTACTGTAGGCGAGTCCAGATTGCATAATGGGTGGCAAGCTATCTCTTCCAGAAATAAAGCTGTTTATGAACTGAAAGGAAGGCCAAGCATATAAAACAAGAAATCTTCTCAGATTTCCCATTATTTGAAAAGTAACCAAACACTGTATTTAATTATATGAAACAAAGTGAGATTTTAGAGCAAGTGCCAAGTGTTAGTGGTGAGCCATCAGTCTAGTTAATGTCGCTCCCAAGTCATATTTGTATAATGATGGATTGTGGCACAGTCTTCTTAAAAGTTAGCTGCTAGAATTAATATTTTCCATGTACCTCCTCACTAATTTAAAATGCAAGTAGTATTTTACAGGCTTCATTGCTAACATTTCATGTGAACCTCTTTCTTAGACTGCAACAAGTTTTAAAATGTACATTGAAAACTGGAACATTCAGACAGCTGCTTGGCTGAAACGGTAAGAGTAATGAAACAGTAACGTGCTTGTGAGATCCAAAAGCTCTACATGGCCTGGAAAAACGCTGACTGGTGGCTCTCATAAAAGCATAGACTCTTGTTCTTTCTTTGTTTCCTGTGTCTGTAACAGTTGGTGCAATACAAGGGTATTTGTTGCTGTAAAGTTTTATTGCTGCAAGTGTAAAATGCTCCTATTTTATATATGAGCAGCAAAGTCATAAATGAACTGTTCAAATCTCCCATAATAGAAAGTAATAGCATTTTGTTGTTTCCTTCCATTACCTTTCCTGTACTGTTTTGCTTCGCTATGTTGTTTCCCACCCAGAGGTGAGTCTTGCTGTGTCACTGGGATCCAGAAATTCAGGGAGAAATAAGGTCAAAATCTTCAGAGCCCCGCTATAGTCTGGTTTGGGGTTACCCTAAGATGCTTGCCAGGGAGTCCTTGTTTAGGATATGGGGAAGAGACTTATAGCACTGAGATGATCTGATTTTAGCCTTTGACTGTTAAAGCACATATTATAAATACTAGCATAAGTCCGAGTTTTGTAGATTGGACTGTGCCTCATTACTCATTTCACTTTATGATGTGATTAAAGCTCAGCATACAGTCAACATAGTGTCTGAAATGCAGGCACAGATTTATTGTAGTTATTGTAACTATAATGATGTTAAATATATACTTCTTAAAAGTCAAGGTCTACTATTTTTCATCATTCAAATGATGCCTGGTAAGAAATGCATTATCTTGACTCGTTTCTTTGGAACACAGCATTTGATTTAAACTTCAGATTGCCAAATAGACTGGGTGTTGTTTTCTTGAACTGTTATCCTTTCATCTTGGGAGTAAGATTTTTGCTGCTAAAGTTAGCTGGAATCCCCTGTTTTGCAATAGTTTACAGCACTCCCTCTTGTTCCCGGCATCTGCCAGATAACTGTGCCTAAAAATAGCTCTGTTCACTAGAGTGAAGGGTGGGGTCACATCTCTTCGTCTTTCAGCTTGCTCTTGATCTGTCATCAGAGTTTGGACGGGTAATGTATGATTCCAGATAGAGATGTAAAGGTGAATGAAGTCTTGCGTGCCCTTTATTCCATTATTTATTTAAATGCTTTGTAAGCACCAGAAATATTTGTACAGGCACTCTTTGGATACTCATTTGCATATAAGCATGCTTCCTCATTCCATCTAAACTTCCATTTAAATGAAGGGAGAGTGCCTCATGCCCTAGTCTGTAAATGAGCCGAGATAAGACCGCTGAGAAAACAGAGTAAGGCCTAAGAAGCAGAAGGATTTCAAGTGCAGTGGCCATTGTTCAGCCTCCTCTGTTTTGTTTTCATATTTGCAGTGTCTGCTATGACAGAGCTCCCTGGTATCCTACGGCTTTAACATTTATCCTGTCGGCCCTGTGGCATGGTATCTATCCTGGATATTATTTTACGTTTCTCACTGGAATCCTTATCACACTCGCATCCAGAGCAGTATGTACCTTTCATTGTTCTCTTCTAAGGCCCATGCTAGACACTGTCCAGCTGTCAGCTGCACCCTCACATGGTCAAGCAGCTTGTCCCTGCTGTGAGCCCTCTTTCATGCCTTTTCAGGCTTGATGTTCCCTGAAACTGTGTTCTGTATTGATGCTGATTGCAAAGCACCCAGCAGTTATAACCAGCACCAATTCTGGACATGATGCACTGCTGTCCATGCCTGTCAGAGGAAATGTTGCTTGAGGATATACAGTTAGGAGTGCCACCAGCTATGTCCATGCAGTCAAATTAGCTTGGCATTCAAGGTCATGTTGGATGCCAGACTTCTGCTGCGTCATGCTGCCTGTATGCTGGCTTGTAATTAAGTCTGGGCCCAGTCTTACATACGAAGCTGCTGTGGGTTGAGCATTAAGCAAACTTGAACAATTTATGTGGATGCAATTGATGCAGTAAAATGGTCTCTGTGTTTATGGGCCTTATTTTGTGTAGTGTCACCAAAGACAGAACAGGGTTCATGTCTCACTGTTGTTAAATTTGTCACTGCTGATCTTTCAGGCTGAACCAGCCACTTGTGCAGGGCTGGGGAGCACCACTGTTGTCTTTTGGAGTTTGACTGTGGATCAATAACCAGGTCAATCTGAAAGGTGAATTAAACTAGTGACCAGTATTAACCACTATTGCTAGAGCAGGTTGCTGAACATGTGCTTTGCCTCTCATTTACGAGGATTTCACAGATGTGAAACTAACTTAAAATCTCTAGGAAACAGCACACATTTGTAGGTATAAGCATTTGTTTGTTTGTTTAAAGTAACTTTGTTTTACTGTTGATAACCAGTAAGAAATGAAAACAAGAGGGAGGAAGATTACATCATGACAGCTTCCCTCCCAAAAAATATTGTGCCAGACACCCAGAATGAGAGAGTCTGCTCCTGTTGTTATGACAGAGTTAACTGGGGGCCACTTCTCTGTTTGCCACTGGTTGACTGTGAGATCTTGAATATGCCAGTCCATGCAGTTCTGTATTCCTGCTCTCAGTGCTTTGTAACTGGTGTATAAACCTTCCTGGGATACTAATGCTGATGGTAAGGGGAGAGTCATGCACCGCAACGCTTCTGTGTGACTTTGACTAAGAAATGAGTTTGTATAATTTTCTGTTAACTTTTCCCTGACCTGCAGATAAGAAACAACTTCAGACATTACTTCCTCTCATCAGTGCCTCTGAAGATAGCCTACGACGTTGTTACCTGGGCAGTCACTCAGCTGGCTGTGTGCTACACTGTGGCACCATTCGTCATGCTGGCTGTGGAGCCCACCATTAAGTTTTACAAGTAAGTCTTCCCCCCTTGGTTTTATTCTCCAGAGTGGCATAGACTTTTGTTAAATAACCCAAACCACACTGAAAGGCAGTTAGCATTTAATCAAATTTGAAAGGAGTTTGGACTTCAGCAAGGATGCTTGCTGAAGTACATGGGACGATTTTTTCACTCCTGTAACATAATGAGATCATAACAAATGCCAAGGCAGAGCACTTTGGTTGTTCTCATTGTGTCCTTACGTGACATTTCATTTACTGGGTTTCCATTTGCAAAACAGTTGGTTCTCAACCATTAGCAGTAAACAAGGCTGAAGAGGTTAAGAATGATGTGAGCTGGCAGTAGGAGGGAGTTGCTGAGCAAAGACCAGGCTTCCAGCTGCTGAATGTGTGTAAGAGGAGATGTGATCGATCCACAGGAGATATGGAGGGCTCCTGGCAGATCATTGCCCCTTGAAATGAGTAAGCTTTTCGTTATGAAAGTATGCTTCTTTTCTTACAAAGTGAGTACTTCCCCAGATTCCTTAAAAATAAGAAAACACTGGTGCTGCAGAGTACATTGAATGTGGTCTAATAAAACCAAGTTACAATAGAGAAATTGAGAAAATAATTAGAAAAGGGGGACTGGACTTCATTGCTTTACTTTTCTTTCATTGTACTGTCAATAGAGAGTAACAGCTTTTGGTTCAGAAGAAAGGCAGTTCCTTCCTCCAACACAAAAGACACGAAACTGGTAGTCAAGATAGTTGCTGTCTGTTTGGAGGAGGTTGAATTTCGACATTTTCTATTCCCTTTTCTTAAAACATTTTATTTCAACACAGAAAGCTTACCATGTAGAAATTACTCAAAATCTTTCTTAGCTTTATTTCTTAGTAAGTTTGCCTTGGTGACTTTGAACATAGTTAACATTTTAACTTAGAGACTTGTAAGCAAGGAAATGTTATGATTTTGGACTAGGGCATGAATTTTTGGAGCACTTCACACCACAAGCAGTGGTCTTGTGCACCTCTCAAGGATATTAAGAACTATGGTAAGAGCATAAATGAGAAATGTGCATTGCTATGTTTAACAGCTGGACCATACTGCTCCCAAACCTCATCTTCCCCAAGCTGCCAGAACCTCATCTATTTGATTTAAGTATTTTTTATTTCTCTTCAACCTTGTGTATACTGAATTATTTGCAATAAAAATATTTGATGTTTAGAAACATACCAAATGCAGATATCTCTGGTCAGTTACCTTCAAAAATGCAAGTCTTCTGTAAACATCATTACCTGACCTTCTCCAGTTAAAAGCTGAGTGCTGGGATTTATTTCCGATCTCAAGACTTTGACCAAATTTTTTTTTCTGTCACTTTTTAAAATGTTTTTGGAGCATGAAGGGTATTTGTTCCGAATGTGGCCCTGTATACTCTAACATTAAAAGAGAGATGGGCTGAGTAAGTCTAGGGTTGAATTACACGGGTTTGAGCTGTCAGACTTCGGATTCTAGGGTTTGCTGATGTTTTCCTTGCCTCATTATCATCCACAGCAGCATTTTCATCCATGCCAGCAGACACCATATTCCGAGACTGTGTGAAATTCAAAGGTGTATTTTTGTGCTTTCTAGGTCAGGTTTGTACATTCTGCATTCATCCCTTAGCACTAAATTCTGCATATCGGGGTTGCACAATTCATGTTATTCCCAACAAAAATATAATATTCTCTTTCTGCTTTTGTTCCCAGGTCTGTGTATTTTCACATGCACATTCTAAGCATCCTGGTATTGCTCCTGTTACCAATCAGACCTCAAACCCACTCTGTAAGAAGGGCTCAGAATCAGGCCATGATGAACTCTATTAAAAGCAAAGACAAATGATGCCTGCCAGCGTTGGGAAATCAAACTGTTGTATTGTAAACAAATAAGAAGAAAAATAGGTTGCAGGAGGATCGAAGTACAAGACAAGTGGCAGTTCTGTTGGCTATCTCAAAATCTTACTGGAGAGGGCAGAGAAGAGCCTGAATGACTGTATTTCAAATTATTCCAGTTAATGGAGATTTTACAGGCAACGTTTACAGGCTCATGGGGCATTTAATTTTTATAAGAAATATTTTTATGAAGTGTTTTTATATATTTAAGCTTTTTCACAGAGAGGCATTTTTTCTCTTTTACAGAAAGACACAACTATTAATCAACAAATAATCTTGTGATTAGAGAGAGGGACAGAAAGCAGCTAGTAAAGAGTTAGACCAGCTGCCCGATAGCCTGGCGCTTTGGGCAGCTGGCAGGAGAAACTTTTCATCTCTTGGTTGTGGAGAGAGATGGTGCAAGTAGAAGACAACAGGCATGGGGTTGCTCAAGGTGCTGGCGCTGACTTGTGCCCCAGCAGAGGGAAGGGAGGGCAAGGCTTTCCCCCGGCAATCCCCGGAGCAGGGACTGCAGCCTGAGCTGGGCAGCAAAGGTGCTTCACATCCTTCACTGTGACACCTGCTGGTGATGAGGGGCAAGACAAGTCCCTTGGGAATCGGTGTCTGGGAGCACTGGTAACTTGCTAAGCCAAAATTTAAAGCCAAGTAAAAGAAAAACAAAAGGCAGAAGGGGGGGAACTCAAATCTAGGGTAAAAGAAGGGACATATACAGCCTGTGGTCTGTAGAGTTGTGCTTCTCTAATGATGCAGCTGGTGCTCATTGCTACAGCAGCCTTACTTTGTAGTCTTAGAGGGATGCAGCACTTCCTTTTTGTTATTGACATAAGTGAGGAGCCATGCAGGGTTAGTGTTTTAAAGCTTGCAGTTATGGGTTAAATCTGAAAAAGCTTTGTAGTGGATCAGACTGTTCATTTAAAAACATCCCATCTTATACATTCCAGCAGATAACACTAATAGGAAACCTGAACAGTAATTATCACAGTCATAATAAATCATTCTCTACAAAATATTGTGATGTGATATGATCACCACGAGAGTCAAGACTGAGTCCTTGTATGATCTTGACATCTGACTTAACTGTTGATGCAAGTTTCCCTGCTTGTAAAGTCCTTGGCTTACAAGGATGTTTTCAGCCTTAGTTCCTAAGCGCTTGTTGTGCATTGAGATAACCTGCTGCAAAATTCTGTGTCAGGGTTTTTTGTTTTGTTTTGTTTTTTTTCTTAAATCCACTTACCCCAGTAAAATAGGCTGGTACCACACATCAAAACCAACTAAAACATTTTTTTGAATGTTTTCCAGGAATGTTTTTATCAAGATTTTGTAGAAGCAGTTCCCTTGTTAAAGTATTGGTATCACTTTATCAACATTTAATGTGTGATTGAGCAAAGAATCTGCTGTTACTGCATTCTGATTTTTGTGTCAGATTAAAATTTTGCAGAATCCTAATGTTTTGAGAAGAAACAAATCAGTGAAACCAACACAAGATCTAAAAAAAGTGATTTTTTTTTCTCTTGATGGGAAGTTTTTGTCTTGTGACCACATCATGATTTAGAGCATAGTTCATGGAAGAGTTTATTTGCTAATTTATTTTAAAGGGCAAGCTGGGATTAAAAGATTGATCTGAATAAACAATTTGCTTTGTGTCACTGCCTGGCGTTATTGATCACTAACGTCTAATGTGAAAATGGGTGAGTGAGTGGGTGAAGGCCCCTCATGCTTGTGATGGAACATGTTCAAGTCTGCTAGATTTTATACAGCTGCTGAGCTTTCCATCCTGCTCCTGCTGAAACAGAGACAAGGTGACCTCTGTCTGTTTTCGTAGCAGCTTAGCCCTTAACTTTGCTGGTCTTTTTTTGTCCTCATGCGTGTGTTCTCCTTGTGGCACCAGCCTCAGTTGCATCTTAGGCATCTAATGTTTCCCTTGAGGTCTGGCTGTGCCATCCCTGTTTCCTGTGGGAGGGAGCCAGGGTGCATCCCCAGAAAGGGATGGGGGCTTGGGTGCTGGAATCCTATGGCCAGCCTGCGATTGCCTCCCAGAAACAAAAGAATCAGTGTGAGCTCTGGCAGAGCCAGCAAAATTCACATCAACTCTGGGCTTTGGCAAGACTGGGGAAGGCAAATGTTCCCAGCAGGTTGGCCTTAGCACCTGCTTTGGAAAAGAAGTGGTCTCAAAGGGGCTTGTGGGTCTGTACCTGCTGCTCTGTGCCCTGAGATCTGCCTGCACAGCTCGTGCCCTGCCCTGCACGAGAGCTGTACATTACAGAGCGGCCAGGTATGATCAGTGGGGTTTCTCTCCTAGTGTTTCCCCAAGTGAAACTTGCTTATATCTAATGCCACTGAGTTATGTTGTAGTTTCAGCTCATATAATGTGGTGAATTAGTCCAGACTAGTGAGCAAACTCTCACTCTCCTGTCATGTTGTCTTCTCAGCCTGAACCTCTCCCTGAAAAACAGGCACCCTGGGAATCAAAGAGAACTGGTCATACGGACTTAATGTGGTATGTTACATGAACCAAAATTGAAACTGGCTTTTTGAAATATTGCATTTGCAGGGAAACTTGCTGGTTGAATAAGTCTTAAAGCTGGGTGGAAAAAAAGAAAATCTAAAATCTTTGCTGCAGTGTGTTACTGTGGACTAGGCAGCACACCTAGCCAAATGCGGCAGTCCTGCAACTAACATAGAGTGGATTTAAATAGCTGTGACATATGCCTTTGAAAAAAAAGGCTGTTAGCTTTGAGGTTACCTTGATCAATCTATTGTATTGGGCCTTCTTCCCCTTTTCTTCTTCTTCTCAGGGGGATGATGTTTTCTTATATAGAAAGACTGCAAACCTCCACTGCTATTTAGAGGAGATTTGTGCTAGTAATGTGCATCTACTTTGCATGGGAGTATGGAACTCAAAGAGTCAAAGTAGAAATTCACATTAGAAAAGGGTGATGTCAGGAACTTGAATTCTCGTGATTCTAATTCTGGTGTAATTTGAGAGTGTGCTTCAGTGATTAAAATACATGATGGTGATTACCAACATGTTATTAGTTTCTAATCCCTCTCTGCGTTCTTAGTGCTGCAAAAAGCTCAAGAGCTTCTAGAGAGATTCTGAAGAGAACAACAATCTTCGTGGCTTGTAAGAGAGAAATACAGGGCTATCAGACAGAAACGAGAAAGGTAGATTGTACTGGATGGACAAAGGTTGATTTTAAATAAGAGAATACCAAAAAGACGCCACCATCATCACCCCCTTGGATTGAAGGCAAATTCTAGCTGTTATTTTTCAGGATATTTTGATTTTTCTAAACTACAAGTTGAGATGTACTTGGAAGAGAAAACTGAATGAAGAGGAAAACTTCATTTCAGCTTAACTATGGTATTTAAAGAAGCAACAGCTCAGCAATTTCTTCAGTGAACCAAATGCACAATGTATGTTTTTACTGCCCTGTAAGCTGTCCCCCGCCTTAACTACATTACTGCATGCCCACTTGGAGCTTGCCAAGCAATGGAGGCAGCACAGAAGCGGGATACAAGGTGGGCAGATATTTTTTATCCCTGTTTGGCTGCTCTGTTTTGTGTGCATACATTGCACATAGCTGGGATTTTTGTATCACTTAAAATGAAGTACGTGGGTGAGAAGTCTGTAGATTTTTACTCTGCTGGTAGGTGTTTGCACAAAGCTGCACTTACCTCTCTATACATGTAAAAGCAGGCTCAGCAAACCAGATCTAAGGTCTTTGGTAGAAATACAGGTTGAAATCCCAACACCCAAGGAAGATTAGGGGCAAAATTCCTATCAGTGAGGTAAGTGACTCTTATATTTAAACCCTTTGTCTTCTTAACCCTGAACTGAGGACTTCAGAAAAATTACCTACTCGCTGCAGTAGTAAATAAAACCTTGTCTTTAACATTTAAGAGTAGAATCCCTATAGTCCACCTGCTGTGGACAGAGGAAGAGCATGTGTGTCTCCTCATCCTTGCCCAGAATGAAGTGACATGCATGGTTGCATATGGAACTATCAGCTATCCTTTGAGGTACCATTCCCTTTCCTTAAGTCACTGAACTGATGCAGTTCAGCTCTCGGGGGCTAGAGGCGTTCCACAGCAATGCAGAAGGGGAAGCCTTGCCTGACATCCCAGCATGAGTGCGAGTGCACAGTGTGTGCTTTAAAAACGTCTCCTTTTGTGCGCCATCGGCCTGCTGCTCCCTTTCTTCCCGGAGATGACAGTAATGATATGCATGAAGGGTTTGGATTTGTGCTGGTGAGACGTGAAGTGGCAGCGCCTTTACTCAGATACATTTACGAGTGGTGCCCTCTGTGGGCGAGCACTCGAGAGATGATTCTCCTCCTGTGCTGAGTGGGAGACACTGCCAAGGCGAAGGGTTTCGCAGCAACACAGATGCCCAAACTGCCAGGCAGCTGGTGGGTTTCACGTCTGTGGCAACACAGGTGTGCTGCTTTGGGGCAGGAGAACGGGAGAAATCGAAGACCTTAGATAAATTGGGAGAAAACCCTATTATTATAGGAAGAAATGCTGCTTTGTTCATAGAAGAAATGGTGTTTATATACCTTAAGAACTTGGGGTATGCTTTCGTTCACCTGACTCAAATATGGTCTTTGGAAGGGGATCACAGGATGGGGGAAAATCAGTTCTGAGAAGTGCCCTGGGAGTGTCCTTGGGACCCAATTTATTGTCCATCCATAGAACAGCTCTGAAAGTGAGTCCCTAGGCTTGCTTGGAGGCTGTTCTACTGGAGCATGGCTCCCTGTGCATCTGGATGAGGCGCTGTGCAGCTGGCCTCTGAAGCCCTGGCATCAATGGCAGGCAGCTGATCAGGAGCATGCCATGCTCACAGTCAGTTTTCCTGATCTTTCGTCAGATGCCTACAGGTAAATACTGTGCCTACCAGTACTGGAAAAAGAGCATGGAACACATCGAGGCTCAACCAGTCATGGTGGGGCAGCACGAAGAGAAATGCTGCCACAGCCCAGACATGCTATGGATCCCCTGCCTTGTCCAGGGATGGAAACCCCTCTCCATCAGAAACATCTTTGGATGGTGACATTGTCACTGATCTGAGACAAATGGATTTTTCTTTGTTCATACTTATTCTTGCCTTGGTGCCTTCTGTATTACTGCACTTCAGTTTTTCTGCTTTAATTTTTAATTTGTGTTTGAGAAAGATGATGTTTTGTGGCCTTTTTATATCTGATCAGGCTGATACATTACTAAGGGCAACGTCAAAAGAAGTGAGTAACATGATTGTTGGAAGAGATAATGTGAACATGTTCAAATTGATTTACCTGTCTGTTACCCCAATGTGGGTTTTTTCCCCCCCAAGTACTCTTAAATGACACCTTCCAGTGTGGAGCAGACAGTGCAGTTTCCCTTGGAGGTGTATTGGGAAGCAGCTTGGACAAAGAAAGCCCATTTCTGACACCCAGAGGCCCCTTTGGCTGGCCTAGTGAGCGGCTGACCAGGACACTCTGGGGTAGTGGGGGTGCCATGCACTTCCTCCTTTTCTCCGCTCTGGGAACGCGTGTGTGATCCACAGCGTGTGTGAGAGAGAATTCTTGCAGCTGCAGCCCTCAGCGTGACATTCAGGGTGCAGGGCCCCTCCGGTGTGTGAAATAAGGGGCAATCTTCAAACAAATAATTGCATAGGTGGGGACTGGAGGCATGGAGAGATTGTGACAGCTGACTGTGAGCAGGCAGCTCACGCCACAAGAAGGAGCAAAAGGCAAATTTTCACAGTGCCAGCCTATGGCTTCACGTGTCTGCTGCCAGGGATGGTGGTAAGGTTTGTCTGCTGTTTTGGAGGGCTCTGGGTTGGACCCAGCACCCACAGGGCTGGATATAGCCCCCATGGGAACGATTGTCTGCCATAGCACAGCTGAAGGACTTGGGTGACACTGTGGGGAGGACTGCAGCCCCAAGAGCTGCCCTGCTTTTGGGGTATGTGTCTGTGCCTGATTGCCAGTCCTGGGCATTTTGGCTGCTGACCTGGACTCTCCCATGTTCCCTCCACCCCAATGAAATCAAGAGATGCTCTTGAAATATGAAATGTCATCAAGAATCTTTAGTGTCTTTATATTCGCCTTCTGATCTTGGCGCCTTTGAAGCCTGCGCATCCAAGCTGTTCCCAGCTGCCAAGGCCAGAGCGGCATTTGGAAAGCGCAGCTGTCAATAAAACCATTTCCACGCTGCGCCCAGTCCCCCAGTGGGTTTTGCAAATGATGTAAAGCCACGCTGATGGGCACGGGAGCTCTCCTCTCTCCTTCCTGCCCAGCGGTTCAGCTGGCAGGAGTGGCAGTGGCAGAAGTGCCCAGAGGATGGGAAGTGGCAGCACTGGCGGCTTTCGGAGAGCTGGCTTCTGTGGAGCGGATTTGTTTGCAGCCAGCGCGTGGTCCCAGAGGCACGATATGGGCCTTCCTCAATTAGACTTCTTGACTGATGGCCAGTTTAATGAGCCTATGTACAGAGGGTCATTCAACATGGCAATTATACCTATAAATCTATTTGCAGCAGGGCTCGAATAACCTTTTGTGCACAGTTCTCCATAAAATGTCTGTCTGATTAATTAACATTAATTTATCCACTGTGTGTAACCAGATGCAGTCTGTATGAAAGCCTCTGCTCTGATGTGCAGGGCACTGTGTGAACTGGGAGGATTTGGGGCTGGGAATGGCTCTGATGTTGTTTAAAGACTCTCTTTTAGGTTTTTTTCTCCCCCTCTTTCTTCCTCTCTCCCTCTCTCTCCGGTCCCAGTTGATTAACATTCCAGGGCAGCATCATATAACAGGGGGCAAAATTCAATTAATTGAATATGAAATATTTATAACCCTACTCTATGTGTCTATCAGAGAAGGGTCCTTAATAGATCTTCTCATTAGCATGGACTGGTGACTCACTTCTCTGCTTTCACAGTCATTTGGAATTAAAATCCAATTAATCTAATGTCCCTGTGAATATTATTAAACTATTTGAAAAACTGCATAGAAGAGATATGAGGCAGGGGGTGAGGGGCTAAGAGAAGAAGAGGGAATATGTCTTGAGCTCATGAAGATTCATTTCTTTTCTGTTAAACACATAGTCTGGAAAGACTAATTCCCTGTTTTCTGGAAAGTGGATAGCTAATTCTTAATATCAAAAGCCTGAGAATAGAAAAATAGCTCACTTTCTACAAGCAGAACTGTGTCATCTTTGAACAGGCAAAAGTATATCCTTACATCCTCTTGCCTTTCAGGTTGCTCCTACTTCTTGGGCGCCTGAAGCAATGGACAGATATACACAAGGTATTTAGACACCACGAGATAATTTTGGGGCTTGTGCCCAGCTCTTCAGCAGTGCTCAGCTGCGGGGCTGTCTCTGTGGCCAGAGAACCCAGTTGCCTGCCCTGAGGACCACGAGGGCACTGTGTGTCCTTCCTGACCCTTGGAGGGAATTTTCCTTCCTATGGGGAGGGGAGTGTTGGAAGAGGCAGGGTGACACCATTCTGTCATGGAGTGAAAACAGTCAGGGCATGTAGAGCCCTGGGCTGGGAGGTGCTCCTGGACTGCCTCGTATGGATGTAGCCTAGAGGAGTATTTAATTGTTAAATATCTCTCTCTCTTCAGTGGATAGGGCACTGACCTGAAACTCAGTGAGGAGGGATGTTAACTGTGAATTTCACATGCGAAACTTGAGCAGGAGGCAAGTTTCTAAATTGAATATTCCCCTAATGGGAATGACTTGAGGACAAAATCCTTTAATGGCTCAAAGGAATTCAGAGACTGCTGCAAGAAAGTGCAAGTCAGGAGATAAATCTTTCTGAGCTGGAAGAATATCCTGGATATCCAGATTAAAAAAATGTTCCTCCTCTATTTTAAAAACAACAAAATAAAGGACCTAGCCACGAAGTTTGTTCTGGTTTTGTTTGCTTGCTTTTGGTTTAGGGGAAAGTGGCCCATTCCTTTGAACATTACCCCCTTCTTTTTCCCCTCTCTTAGAAGCTTAGTCCAAACATTATCACAGAACATAAATATAAATTAGGATACAACTACTGTACATCTGAATGTCTTTATGAAGCCTTATAAAGCCAGACTGTAGAGAGACCAAACATATTTCCCCTGTCACAGAGACACAAACCAGACAAATCTCATCTGCTCTGGACTTGATATTGCAAATAAATAATAGGTGAATATATGTGTTTCTGATTTACTGACGGAAATTTATACCTCACATGCCCCTTTGCTCATTGTTGTAAACCTAAAGGTCAACTTGGTATGTTTAAATTTCTTAATTTACTAGTAGTGAAAATCTCATGAGCAGTTTGATTTGGTGCTCGCTTGCACCGAGGAGCTGAAGACCTGGCAGAAACATATTCCCATCCCTGGTAAATCTGAGCAAGACACCTCTTAATTCAAACCACAGCTTTTCAGAGAGCAGAAACCAAGAACTGAAATTTTAACTGTCTTCGCTCTGGAGAAACCACATCACCTGAAATGTGGTGGCACCTCACAGGACAAACCCCAAACGCCCTGAAAGTGCACTCTTGGTCTGCTGAAAGCTGGTGCTACTGCCAAAAGCTGCTGGTTGGCCTTGGTGGCATTACATACCTGTTTTGTGTGCCTGTCTTTCAATCTTTATTCATTTATTGCTGCTGACTTGGATGGATATAGAGAAGTGACTGAATCCAAACGACAGGCTTAAAATGTTATTATCTAAGGCTCTAATTTGGTTTGCTTTTGATATTAGAAGAGATTGATTATGGCAAAACTCTAGAGCACAATCAAATTAAGAGAAGGAACAAGTTTTTCTTTTCTGTTAGCTGTGCTTGTTCTGCAGCTGGTCACTGGATGTTGTCAACAGTTTATTCTTATTGCCTCTTCCATCCTAGCCCGAGATAAACGTGGTGGCTCTTCCCAGTGATTTCCCTCTTCCTTTGTCTGTTGTTTAGGGTCTCTGTCCTAGCTTAGGCTCCAAGCCCCAGTGGTCAGGGACAAATGGTGTTGATTGCCCCTTTCCCTGGGAGCTTTGCAGCAGGAAAATAGAGAGAAAGGCAACATAAAGTGCACTTGTTCTGTGCCGTGAAGATTGCACTCCCGCTTTGTGCTGGTATAAAATGACTGCTGCTGCTGAAGGGCAGTGGAAAATCAAATCTCTGGGTCTTTTTTTTCCGATCTTTTGTGGCTCCCCTGCACACTTCAGGCGCTGTATTAATCATTATAATTTCTTCCACATTGCCACTTTGTCTGTGAGCTTCCTTTGAGCAGTGTTTCCTGTTTTGTGCTCTCTTCCAGCAGGCTCCAGCTTTTCTGGAAGTGGCTGCCTGAGCTCTTTCCCAGAGCAAGGGTATGCCAGCCAGTGCATCAATCCACTTTTGTTTTCATTATGCCAGCTTCCTGCGAAGTTTTCAAATTAATTTTACTGCCTTCCTCAATTTTAAGGCCTATAAAAAGAACTTGGTTCTGCTTACCTTGGTGAATTGGGACCTGTTCAGGAATCTGGAGGATGCTTTTGCCTTGGTGCCGGGGCTAGCTGTTTCCCCTGCCTGCATTCAGTAGATTCCTGGCACTATCAGTCCGAAAACATCCGGACCCTTCCCCAGCATCTTCTGGGTCAGGCCCCTCCGGTGTGCCTCTGATGTCACAGCCCTGTCTCATACTGTGCTGGGTCAGGCAATCGCAGCAGGGCAGTCCTGAGCCTCATACCAGTGTCTCCATGCTCAACTGGCTCATTCCAAAAAAGCCCAGCTGAAGCTGGTGGGTAGCAGTGAGGCTGAGGAGACAAGTGATTTGATTCTCCTATGCAAAGTTTAAAAAAAAAAAAAACAACAAGTTTATGTCTGTGTGTGGACTGCAAGTCGAAAGGGTGCAGTTTGTGGTGGACTTACTTACATTAGCTTGAAACTATCTGGCTCTGCGGCAACACGGACCTTGGCGTGGGCTCAGAGCTGGCAGAGGTGAGGGGGGATGAGGACACCCTTGTACCTGTGACAGCTGCCTGTGTTGCACATGAAGCCAGGGGTCTGTGACTTGTGGGTGCTGGTGGATCTGTGAACAGCTCCCAAGACCTCCATGAGGAAAAGGAAAACCTGATGCTAGCCTTACATTTGTGATTTAGGCATCTTCACCACCAGTGGAAAAATGTTTAGTGGCTTGCAGATCAGAAACTCCGTCAGGGCAGGATGCCTGATTGCACTGGATAACCCCTATTTTCTCTTAGCTCTCTGCTAAGTATTTTTGAAACAGCTCCCCTTTCTGATGAAAAAAAGGATGTGTGTGTGGTAAAACAGTGTGGAAAACATTTGGTCTGCTTGGAAGGGGTTGGTAAGTTTGTGATTCCCTCTCCCTTTCTAAGACCTGTCTCTAAGATTCAGGGGGTCAAAGCAGACTGCAGAGAATAACCATCCTGTGCCCCTGGAGTCACAGATCTGTGCCAGTGGAGAGTGGCTGAGAGCTGCAATAGATCACAATGGAGCCAAACAAGATTAAGCCACTTTGCACCAGAGAGAGGTCACAGAAGCAGCATAACTGGGGTTCGGGAACCTCAGGAGGTCAGATTGTCCAAGCCCCCTTGCTGCTGCATGGGGCTAACACAGGGACAGGGGTGGAGGAAAAGGGCAAATTACTGATGAATGGGTCCCACAGTGTTCTTTCCGTGTCTAGTTCTCTCTTGTTCCCACCAGTAAGAGACCCTGCCACTGAAGCTGGTGGAGTGGCACGGCCAGAGTGTTGTGTGGAAGAGATCAGAAGAGACACTCATGCCTTTCCCCTACTCTCAAGAACCTTTTGGGTGTTTTAAGTAACAGGACGGGAAGAAACTTCTAAAAATTTCCTGTTCACAACAAGGAAAGCAAAAAAGCTGCCAGTTTTTCAAGTGGCTGAAGCCTCATGGTCTCAACTCAGACATTACCTGGTTTCCCCAGTCAGATGGTGAAAGGAGCTTCTCTGCCAGGGCCCACCTGCCCACCCGGTGCTCCCGATAAGGCTGAGACCTGGGTGGCTGAGAGACAGCCTACTTATTGCGCTTTTTCCCTTCCCAATATCAGGCTGCAAATGAAAATACCTTTTCAGCCCTGGTATTATTGCCTGCATGGATGGCACCTTTAGTGTGTGCTATTCATTGCTGTAATAGCTGCACCTGTGTATAGCTGGCGCACTGGCGCTGCGGCAGCTGCGCGCCCAAATTGCAAAATATTATTTTCTGTTTCCTGAAGTTGTTGCCCTGAAGGTCCATTTATAATGACTGCAGACTTCTCTCTTTCAGCAGGACTCCCCGTTATGCCTATTCCTCTATCCTGGAGTTCTTCAAAGAGCTCTGTCTCAATCGGGCATGTGCCTGGCAGCTTCCAAATGTGTGTCCAGTGGCGTCTGGAGCAGACGGGATGCTTGCTGTGGGAGCTGGTGCTGTATGGTCAGCTGAGGGGCCAGGCTGAGCCCCTCATCACCACTATTCTGGGCAGTGGGCTTTTATGTGGGTTAGCACAGAGGCTCTGAGATGATTAATTCATTTGTTCCTGGAATATTCTGCCCCTGGGTGCCTGCGTTACTGTGAATCAATTTAGTACTTTCGGGCCTGGATTAATGCAAGTGCCGATGGAGCATGCACAGGAGGAAGGAGGGGGGTGGAGTGGGGGAAGCGGGGGGATACCCAGGACACAGCTAGCAACTCTTAAAAATGAAAAATACAGAGATGGAGTGTTTTGAGAACAAAATCCAATCTTTTGTTTTTCAGTTGTCTCAGCTATCATGCTAAATTCTGTTCACTGGGAGGCAACGAGCTAGTCCGTGTTTCGGGTTGTGCCTTATAAATCAAGGCTGTAGTAAGGAATTTGAAATGTATATTGAGGCTGGCTGTTCTCTTACCTCCTGCTGTAATGAATTCATGTCTGCAGACAACAGACACAATTATTATGGAAATTGCACACACACACACGCACACACAAACACTCAGAGGAAAGCAGGTTTTTTCAGAGCTCTTGCTTTACTGCTCCTAGTCCAGGCCTCCTGTGCCTGACTGGGCTGTCACGGCTGGTGGCAGGATTTACCCACTTTGTCAGGCAGCCGCTGGAGGACATCCCCCATGGCCTGCCCCGAGCAGTGGGCTATGCATCCAGGGGTACCACTGCTCCCAGCCCGCTGCCCTAAGGCCGATGCACCAAAGCTGTGCATATTTAGGCTGCAAAATGGCTCAGCAGTGCAGTGGGAAGTAGGGGAAATGACCACACATCCATCCACTGGTTGCTTTGAGGATGCTGACTGTAATTAAATTAAGCAAATAAACTCAAATCCTGCTAAGTGTTCAAGCGTGATATTGTGGTGAAGGGAATCAAACAGTGAGTGAATAGGACTGATGCGATGAAAAGCTGACCCTTCCTGGACTCCACTTTTAAAGCTCGAGAGCGGATTTGAAAGCTGGAAAGGGACTTTCTACAAAAGCATGCAGCCATAGGACAGGGGGCAATGGCTTTAAACAAGCAAATTAGATTTGGATTATTTGTTATGAAGAAATTGTTGACTGCGAGAGTGGCGATGCACAGGAGCAGGTTTCCCAGAGAAGCTGAGGATGCCCCATCCCTGGCAGGGTCCAAGGGCAGGCGGGATGCGCGGGGCGGGGGCCGGCAGTGCCCGCTGTGCCCGGCAGGGGGCAGTGCTCCCCCAAGAATTCGGCAGCGGATGCCTAAAGCCCAAACCCAAACCCAGCGATTTCTTTACAGCAGGGGCTGCCAAACCAAAGGAAAACGAGGGCAAAGCCCTGGGATCCTTTCCCCTTTCTTTCCTGCGGTTTTTTTTTTCCCCCATAGGGAAACGTAGAAGCAATTTATCTCTCTGCTGTGTTTAAAATAAATCCTGAAGGTTTCATTTCTGTGCCTAAAAGTGAAAGTGAGCAGACCTTCAGCTCACTAGCAGGTTCGGGATGAGAAGGTATTCTCAGTATTGCCAACCACTAATGCTTCTAATTTTCGTATCAGTGAAAGGCCTCCAATCACTAAAATCCTGCACATAAATGGATTTAGCCCCCCTTCACCTGAGGCAAACACATTTCTTTCTCCTTCAGCCCCAAACACAAGTTATGCAGCTTTTCATAAAACATCAGGTTATGTTTTGTTTGGTTTCCCCTTCCTTTTGCATGTGTTCTTTTTTTCATATTTTATTTCAAAGAATCACAGAATTTTTAGGGTTGGAAGGGACCTTGACGATCATCTCATTCCAACCCCCCTGCTGTGGACAGGGACACCTTCCACTAGACCAGGTTGCTCAGAGCCCTACACAGCCTGGCCTTGAGCACTTCCGGGGATGGGGCATCAACCTGTTCCTGTACCTCACCATGCTCTGAGTAAAGAATTTCTTCCTCACATCTAACTTAAATCTCTCCTCATTTAATTTAAAACTGTCCTCCCTTTTCCTATCACTATTTACCCTTTTTTCCCACATCATCACGGACTCTTCCTCGCTTACTTTGTGTTAGTGCACCAAAGATTAAGGCAAGGGCAGGGGTACAGTGGAGGCATTTCAATAATGCAGGGAAAATAAATAAGTCTCACAAGAAAAATTGTCCAGGTAATGATATACTTGAGTGCTGCAAACAAATCCTCCTTGAATGCCACAGCTTCATAAGAGTCACTGTAGTAGAAGCTAGAAAACATCAGTATATCAAAGGAATTTTTTTAGAGTCATTTACGTGGGAGTTTCCTCAATTCAAACTTCTTTCGGGCTGCATGCATACATGAAGGTTGTTCTGGAAGTGCAAGTGAGGTACAGAAGGGGCTGGATGGTGGCATGGTGAGAAGGGTCCTTTGTAATGTTGTGTGTGTTCCATGGCTGCCTGTATTCCTGACCCAAAAATGCTAGCGAGGAGCATTTGCAAATGTTTGCTTTTCTTTCAGGTCCTTTGATAGTGACACCCAAAGTCCATTTCAGATATTTTCCTGAGGAGGCCAAACATCTGTGAGGGATGAGGCAGAATGTTCGTGGCCAACTAACCTCTATGTAGTGCATTTCTTTTCCATCTCCTGAGAGTTCAGCGAGTGTGGCAGCAGCACGGCAGGGAGCCCCAGGAAGGAAAGGAAAACCCTCTGTATACAAAGCCAGCACAGCAGCAGGAGCAGCTTCCCTCACATGCACTGCTCCCCTCTGGAGGCACCTCACACCGGCATGCAGGATTTCCATTTGGTCCATCCCTTGGGATGCTTGGACACAGCTTTGAGCCTGCTGGAGTTGGTGTTAGCTGAAGTTACCGGTCCCAAACACGAGACCAAGGCCATTAATTGCTTCCAAAGAGGCTGTTGAGTGACCATTAGTGACTGTAAATAGCTTGCCAGGCTGAAACTGTAACACAGTGCACAGAGGCAATGAATGATAGGTTCCCATACAGTCTTGTTCATCCCTATGCCCGTTAGCTTTTTCCTGGCTTGCCTGCTCTGGAAGAAATCATTTTACAAAACAACAGGACAATGCTGATAAATCTTTCCCATGGTGGGGAGCAGCTTCATCTGGATTTCAAAAACCATACCGAGCCTTTGAATGTTCTGGTCTTGCTGCTCACATTTTTCTGTGTGCTGGGTAAGCAGAAAGAGAGAATCCTATATCCCTATTTTTAAAAAATTTAATTCCTAATTAAGAAATTAATTGCAAGGCAGAGCAAAGCAACGGGTGTAAGCTGGCTTTACCAGTGAGTGGGGAGACTGCAGGTTTTTTGTGCCTTTATTTCAGAGAGGAAATCTTAAAAGATAGATGAGGTGTACAGGGTTTGATCATGATACAGCAGTTCTCACCTCTGCTTCTCTGACTAAAACCAGCTGAGGGCTGCATGGATGGCTGTTACCATCTGTCAGTTGTGAAACGATTCGATGGTTTCGAGTTGTGTTTCTATGGGATGAGTTTCTATTTAACAAGAAAACACCAGTGAAACAGGCGCTTTTGCTAATCGTTAGAGGGGCCCGAGATTGAATAGATGATGGAAACTGAATTTTTTCTCATCTTGCTCTTGTCAACACTGCGTGAAAAATAGAGCAGGCCTCAACTTGGGAAAACAACTTCATCAAATTTTGAACTTCTAAAGTTATTTTCATTGTGCAGGGACCAGAATGGACTTTTTTTTTACTTCTTGTGAAATAGGCCATAGTATCCTTTAAAGAAATTTGTTAGCAGGATAACTCTTGAGATATTTAATTTACTGAAAGCAGTCTTTTTTTCAGAGAGCAAAATCACTCAGCAGTAACTTTGGTGCTAATTCTGTTTAAATGATGGCAAATTTTTGCCAAAAGGAGGAAAAATCCTAAAAAATTTTCCAACTAAAATGTATTCAGTGTGAAATTCTCAATTGTTCCCAGGTGAAAAATGTGTCCTAGCCATTATGCATTGATCATTCAAAGCCATGTTTAGGTTTTTTTTTTAATTTGTAATAATTAGTAGTAACACTGGAAATCAGATCTTTAGCTGAGGTTCATTTGAACTCCCTGCAGTTGCCTGTCTTTGAATATTTTTACAGATTTTGAAGTCTTTGCACCTTTTTTTCTATCTTTTTTTTTTTTAATTTCCCATTAGATCCATGCCAGCAGACTTGAGGGAGGATTAGGATCCTGTTGTGAGCAGTGTTGCACAAGAGTGTAGCAAGAGCCAGTTGCTGCCCCAAAGAGTTTTATAAACAGCGCGATGAAGGCAGATGACATTTGGGAGTGGAAGCAGGCAAATGGAGACAGAGGAATTTGTCCAATGTCAAGGCTGGGATGAAATCCAGATTTCCAGTGTCCTTGTCCAGGGCCTGAGTCATGACTGGCTCAGGCTTTTCCACCCTGAGCCCTTCTTCAGCATTTTGCAGTTGGGTGTGCTTTTCCATCAGCCTTCTCTCCCGTTTGGCAACACCTTTTGGGGAGCCACATCCTTCGTGGTCAGACCTGAGAGGAGAGGTCAGATGTCAGGAGAGATGGCTCAGCTGAGCTCTGAGCTCTGAGCCTATGGCCAGCAGTTGCTGGAGCCGTGTGCTTTGAGGGGATAGAGGAGAATCCCACAGCAGGCGGTTATGAAATGGCTCACCCCTGGGAAAGTTTCCTTTGAACTGCTGTCAATTAAAGGATGACTTATGGCCTCAAGCACTAGTTGATTTTTTAAAAAAAATATTTACTATTTAAATTCTAGATGTTCTTGTTACCCCGACTTGTTTGTGCTTGGTCTGCCTAATTTAAGCTAAACCAGCTCCTCAGGGCAGAGTTCTGGTCTTCTTATGTTTGTTAATTGCCATGTCCCCCCTAAAATCATTCAGATTGCAATAAATAAAATAGCAATGCTGAGTCCTTCTGGTTTTAGCCAGTCATTCCTAATCTTTCCTTCTCTTTTTGGTGTTGGTTAGGCATACTCCTTGTGTTGAAATCGTCTTTGTTCCAGATTTGAAAACAAAAGAAAATTATATTTAAATGAACCAAATCTCATCCAAAGAGATGAGGACCATATTTAGGATGTCTGTATCTTTGTTTCTGTGACCTTTTTGGTTTGGGCACCTGGTTCACCAAAAATTCCATAGCAGTGAAATTCAGAATCAAGAGTCAGAGCTTTAGGCAGGTTAAATCTGGCTGCTTCCCTGAAGGAGAGGGGAATTGAGGGCATGGCACCTTTGAAGGTGCTCCAGGGGCACCTGCCAGACAAGACTCATTTTGGGATGGCTTGTGGAGTGGAATGAGTTCCTTAGGAAAGTGCTCCAGGGAAGCCACAGCCATCCTCATGCCAGCTCCTGGCACAGCAGCCAGACTGGCTGAAACCAGTGCATGGTGGGAGTGGTGGATAACCCAGCTCCTCCTTAGTTTTGGATGACTTGGATACAACCTACCCTGGAACTTGCATCTGCTAAGGAGGTGTGTGTACTCAAAGGGAAATCAGCTGCCAGTGCTTTGGAAAAGGAAGGGACACCACCTCAGCTGTGACACTTGTGGACCTGATGCAAGGTGTACTTAGCTTATGAAAGTTTTGGCACCTTTATCAAAACTCTTCGGATCATGCACCTCCACCACAACATTGTGAATGGCTTCTCCCCAGAGCAGAACTAAGGAAGAAGGTTTTCCAGGGAAAAATGAGTTTGTTTGATGTAGTAACTTGAGTTTACATTTCACTGTGCTTGTCTAAATGTCGCTAACCCAACTGTGAAGCAATCGAGGAAACCACAATGCAGCTTACACAAATGTTGTGACGTAGAAAACCAAACCTGCCACCCAAACCCAACTCTCCCTGGTCCAGCCTGAGAAAATTGAAGATAAACAAAATCTCATGGGAATTCTGGTCCATCCCCTGTCTGCAGGTCCATCTTGGATTGAAGATGGCCCATTTGCTGTGACATGACGGTGAAAACAAGCATCTGGGTTGGGTTGCCAGCATGCAAAAAGCCACACTGTGCATGCTGCAGTCCTGCACGCTGAAGTGGGATCAAACACTGATTGTTTTAACAAATGGATTGCTAGAGCTCTTATCCATCTCCTGCACCCCTTTTCCTCTCCTACAGAGCCACAGACCAAGCTGGGAGAGGTCAGGCAGAGGACTCCTACCCCAATGCAAGCTAGCCTGCATCCTCAGAGGGAAGCAAGCCCGTTGCCGGCCTGCTTGGGAGCAGTGCTCAGACACAAGCCTTCACCACAGATGGCTGAGACTGAGTTTTCAGATCACTGGGTCTGTTACTTCTACCCTGTTTGAACCAGAAATATGTTTGTTTAAATATTTTCTCTGAAATTTCACTTTTGGAAATTTGCCTTGTAGCATTTCAGAAGTAGATCACTTGGTCATTTATTTAATTTGGAAGCTAACTATTACAATTTCATGGTGTTCCTTGATGTCAGTTATCAGAACCACCCTGATAAGAAATACAAATAGTACAACCCCCAAAATAAGCTACCTAAAAACATTTTGACATTAGATTCTCAAATATCATTTCTAAACTCAAAAATCTGACCTCAACATGCCAACATGTTCTGGATTGAAAGCACTTGAATCATTTTTGTTTCATTTCAGTATCTTTTTAATGAGACTTTTATCAAGATCTTTGCTAGAGAGATTAAATTGGATAAAGGCTTCAGTTTTGCATTAGAATTTCACTCTTAAATTCTGTTGCCACTACCCTGCACCTGTAGCAGAGACATTTATGTGAGGTAAATGTTTCCATTGATTCTGGATGAGAGGCCTTTTCCTGGGTCTTAGAGAAATGTTAAATGAAACATCCAGTTAAGAGTTTGATTTAATGCCACAGTGAGTTTATCTTAATGTATCTTTATTTTCTCAGACCTATCTGGGCTCCAGCTCTTTTCATTAGGGGTAAATACTCAGAAACTAAGTCACTGCCTACTTACATGGCATACCTGACTGAGCCAAGCCACCAGGGATTTATGATGTCAATATTAAATATGATATGAACTATTAACATGTAAATATGGTGATGCAGAGTACCAAGGGAAAGCTTCTGCCGTTTTTCTGTGTAGCCTTCATTGCTCCTTCTGAGAGGAAAGAGCTGAAGGAGAGATCAGAAGAAGACAAGGTTAGGAGATAGGGCAGCAAGGCTCTAGGTTTAACGTTCAATGTGGCAAATCTTGAGGTCATTTTAATTTCTGATGGCGGTGAGTTCCGCACCACATAAATCACGGGTGTGTGGGAGAGCGGCCACGTGCTGCTGTCAGGAGGAGATGGACGACTGGTGGGAGAGGTGGGCTCCCAGGTGAGCCTGGCGGGGCCGCGCGCAGCCGCAGGCGGCTGAAGCCTCTCTCTGGCTGCACCGAGGAGTCTGCATCCCGCTGGCAGGATGGGGGCGGAGGTTTGTTCCCAGGGACCAGATGTGCAGCTCTGCTTTGCACCACTGCATAGCTGCTTTTTTTTTTTTTTTTTAAATAACAGCAGGAAGCATCAAAACTGTGCCCACCTCACTTACCCTGGGGACAACCACTAAGCCATCGTGGGCAGGTGAAAGGCACTTTGTTTTGTACCTGCTGTTTCTTATCTCACAGTGCTCAACCCAGTCTCCAGGGCGCAAGGACTGACCCCAGCAGCTGAGTGGGCATTGCCAGGCAGAGGAAGACAGCTGAAACCAAAGAAGCCTCTCCCACAGGTGGCTGATATTGCCAATGTCCTGTTAGGACACATATGGGAACTACACAAAGCTGCTCACGACCCATCCTTCCAGAGACCCACCGCTCCTCCTGCCAGCCTGGCATCCAGAAACGCTTCTTGTGACTGGACCAAGAGCTGGGGTTAAACTCTGGGACGGCTGAGGCTTGCAGATGGCCTGCACAGCTCACAGAATGCTGCCACTGGCCCTTTGCATGAGGCTCCTCATCACAGGACAGCAGCAGGGTGGCAGGACTGTACTTCATCTCATCCTTCGTTGTCCCCTCCTGTCCCTGCACTCCTTGCCCTGTGCTGAACAGGATAGCAGAGTGAAGATAATGATCCTCATTTATATCAGTTAAGGTCTCAGCCCACTCTGGAATTTACTTCATTAGGACTGCAGGCTGAATTTATTTTAATTTCTCCTACTCTAATGCTTTGCTGCAGTGTAACTGAAGCATCTCTTTTCAGTGTACTGAAGTACCAGACTTGTCTCTTCTCATTTCTTTTAACCTTCTTCAGGTTTCTCTTTTACTACTTCCCACTTCTCTTTCTCTATCTGCCTTTTGTGAGTGCTATTTACCTACCTCTTTGTTCATCCAGCCTCTGATGCTGGGCATCATCTGGATTCATCATCTGGATTCATCCTCTGCTAGCAATGGAAAGGATGGCAAGGATGCCTGACACACTCGGTACATCACTTGGCCTGTGGGTCAAGCCCTAACCTTGCTGCTGGGGACAGGTACATATCCCTTTTCCCCCAGCTACAGTGGACCGGAAGATGTACTTCAAATAAGAGGCTGAGGGAGTGCAGAAAGCTCCCACTGCCTCTAGGGCAAGGAATAAAAGAGCAGGAGAGACAAGAATCAAAATTTAAGAAGAAGGGAAGCAGGTGGGACACTGAGAGTGGAGATCAGGGCCCATTGCACAGAGGGGTACCAGTGCATGGTGCAATGCAGCTGTGCATATCCTACCCGGATGTGGTCAAAAGCCATCCTTCCTGCCCAGCCCTGCTCTCCCTCCAGCCAGCGGCTGGAATGGGAGTGGCCTTTGAGAAGCTGCCCAATCTGCAAGGAGGCTGGATCCTCCCATTGCCCCCTACTTCTATTTGTGCGTTTGACAGAGGAAAAACAAGACAAAGGAAAATTTTGAAGTCGCCTTCTATGGGTTGCCGCCTCTCAGCACTTTGGCCCGCTGCTCCCTCTGCTGGGAAAAGTAAGGAGATGAAAATCAACGCAAAATAGGCAGAATTGGCCTGGAAAGTGCTAACGTGATATTACACTTTCCACTCTGTCATATGCCCATGTAGCGATAGTTGGAGCCACTGACTCCCTGTGGACACACACAGAAATTTGTTTGTTCCTTGTTCCCATAGGTTTTCCTGCGAGTCTATGCTTTAGAAGAGATGTACGTCCTTCTTTCATGACAGCCTGGCTTTACTATAGCTGGGCTGGTCTCTGTGTTTGACCCTAGCATGGGACACTTTCCAAATCCTCACCCTAAACTCGGTGTGTGGAGGGCTGGTGGCTCAGCACACCATCACTTCTTGCCCTTACCTAGTATAAGGCCCCTAGAAGATCCCTAGGGGCAAAGAAGTCCTTCATTGTGAGTTCCCTTTTCAAGTAGCACCAGTGCTGCATCATAACACTAGAAATACCTGTTTTGAATGAGGGCAATGGCAAGGTTTAAGTCTGTGTGCTTGTGTGTTGCAAAAGCCTGCATCTGCATGTGTGCTGTCAATGGACAAGAAGAAAGTGTGTGCCAGGCTCTTCATCTGTTTTGGAGGTGGTGGCAGCACGTTGGCTTCT
This sequence comes from Oreocharis arfaki, assembly GCA_013398015.1. Classification (NCBI taxonomy): domain Eukaryota; kingdom Metazoa; phylum Chordata; class Aves; order Passeriformes; family Paramythiidae; genus Oreocharis; species Oreocharis arfaki. The sequence continues at coordinate 90,326 of VZRR01001427.1, read as the reverse complement.
ATAGCAAGCTTTATAGACTTTTTTTCCTCCCACCAGTGGGCAGTCCCTAGCTGCATTTATTCATTTCATTGAAGCAAATGAGTCTGTGGCTGGATCTGGCTGCATAGCCTTCAAGGGAATTTATTCTGTATCTTTCGTGTTAGTGATATCTGTGAAAAACAGGAAACTGTTTTCCCATCTAATTCACATGATAGATAAGATGAGAAATTAGCTGCTGGAAGAGCATCCTGGGGGCTGTTTATTTTGTCACAATAACGAAGGCTCTGCTGCCTCCTGTGCACACACACACGTGCACCAACACGCACATATGCACACGCATACACATGCACACGTGCACTTCCGCTGTCTCTCTCTCAGGGTCATTTTCTCACTTAAGAGCAGCTCTGCCTCACTGTGACAAACTTCCTGATTTGAAGAGTTTTTTCTCCCTCAATTTCTCTTCTCTTTTGCTTCCTCCCAGAGCTGCTGCCTGTGGTGTGCCCGGGCTCCTGACAGCTGGCTGTGTGCACCCCTAAAGGAGGAAGGTTTGGGTGAGGAGTGGATTTTCACCAGCACAACATGGTACACAACCCCTCCTGCTGGCTGCTCTTCCTCCTTCCGCATCCAGGGTCAGGGACCAGAGAGGAGGCCCCATGTGCTGCCGTGGTGAGCCCCAGAGTGACCCCCTTGGATGACCTCCACAGCTTGATTTTTCCCCAGCCCTATGAGGACCACACTGTCTTTCTGCACTTCTTCCCCCACAGACAGTGACTAATGCAGTGTCCAGGTACCCAGTAACCCACTGGTGACAGGCAGCACTTACTTTCTTTTGAAATTTCCTTTTCCCACCTCCTCGCTCTCCCACCACCTCACATTTTACCCACTTTCAGACAATAAAATGAAGTCAGCAATGGGAGGAATTTACCACGTCCGAGAGATGCGGTTAGTCTTTAGGATGAAACAAAAGTGTTCCCAGGAGGATGCTGGACAAGGAAAGGGTTCTTTGCCCTCCCTGCAGTTGTCTTCCTGCAGACCCGGCTTGGGGGAAAGCTTTGGAACAAATTTGAAAAAAGGCAAGTGTAGTCAAAGCAGAGGTTGGATTTTTTTGTTTTGTTTTGTTTAATGTTTAGGAAACTAAAGAAAAGGAAATCAATTATGAGGCCTACCTGAATTTTATTTCCTCACCAAAAACCAAATTACTCAGCAAACTTATCGCTTGCTATTGCAGGCCTTGGTATTAAAGAAAACAATCAGGCCAGCAGGATTAATCTCTGACAGCTGCCTTATCTTTAACTTGCACCTTTGTTATTTTCTGATGAGCTTCTCTTTTTTTGCTGCCACGTTGTACCATACCTCACTGGTTCCTTTCATTTTATCATCAGGCAGGAGCGGAGGACCTTTCAGTTTATTAAAAAACCTTTATTTGTGAAGAACAAAGAGAGGGGAAAAAAGGCAAACAATGAGGTCAGACAATCTCCTTCTTGCCAGGAGTCACTCACCTGTTATTTAGAGTGTTATCAGTTAGAGGAGACTTGCATCATTGAAAAGCAGTCCCTGACAGCACACTCTGTAAATGCACACACACACATGTACGTGCACACGCACAAAAGACCCTCACGATTGACTCATACCAACCTCCAGACAAGGCCCTCTCTTGCCAAGGCTATAATATTTTCAGTAGGAGAAGTCCATTCTTGCTCTGGCTCGGGGGTGGCAGTCACGGTTTTGGTGCAGGAGTACGGCTTTGGCAGTCTAGCTGTACCAGGCTACCTGCGTCTCAAACAGTGCCCTCTGCCCCCCAGGAAAGCCTCCTGCCCTAACCTGCTTCGTGCTCTCCTGACAGTGCCTCTTGGCACACAGTGGGACTTTGAGATTTTCAAACAACAGCCTTCCCTTCTGCTGTGCCTCTCCAATTCTGCTTTGCTAAAGAGTTTGATTCAGGTAGCTCCCAAAATGACTTTGTCGGGTAGGTGTCATTTCTCAGCTGCAGTCCTCAGTGTCGTGCAGACACCAATCCCCTTGGTGCAGGAAATGCCTCCTGCCTCTGTCAGGTGGGTACTTCCGTGGAAATTTTCACAGAAGCTTGTATGGGCAAGATATACTCTGATTGCAAAATGTAGAGCTGGTTTCCTGTTCCTGATGTAACAAGTCCAGCTTGCTGTGGTTTTTTATTTCCTTTCATCCCATTGAGCTCTGGACTTGTAGGACATGAACTCATGAATGAGTGAACTCGAGTTAGTGACATCACTCTGGTTCCCTAGGATGCAGAGCTGCACATATAAAAACAGAATTGCAAACCCAGACTTCTCTTCCTGGAGTTTGAAGAGCAAACTAACTCTGAAATTATCTTTAAAGAAGGTGTTGAGGTTATTGGTGACTAATGTGTGACATCTGGCAATGGAATTAGTGCCACTGAGAAATTTTTCAGCATTTAAAGAGAGCTAACAAGAGAATCAAAGCACAAACCCCAATCAGCCCTAAAATAATAGTAATAAAATTATATTAATCAACTCCCACAGAAACGAAAAAGGCCTGGAAAACAGAATGTGAACCTCTGGATACATACCTTTACCCTGCTCTGTCAGTGTGGTTACAGCCATGTACATGATGATAGAAGACGTGATGATCTAGCAGTATAAACACTTTACTGGCAGAAGTTTAAATTGGTCTCCTGTAAATCACGCTGCCAAGAGTGGTGCATGGCATTCTTGTCCTTTGCCTCTCCTCTGAACCGGAGGGGGAAGCAGATGGTATAAACCTGTTTCTCCCAGAACTATGCCAATCCTCATCACAGGAAAAAAGACCAAACCTTCTGCTGCCTGTTCGAGGCAGCTTTCAGTCCTCTTTATACCACTGGAGACTCACTCAACAAAGCTTTTCTGAGGTAAAGAAAGCACAGCTCCAAAGGGCTGACATATCCTGCTCTTTCATGGTTAAATGCTTTGGAGCCCTGGGTTTCTCTCCTTTCCTGGGTCTTGGAGTGACTTCTGCAGTGTGTTTTGTCCATGGTTTTGTCCGGTAAGCTCTTGGCAAAAGATCTTCTTTGCCACACATGGCTGCAGAAATTGAAACACTACAACTGTCTTTGCATACCCAAAAGCACTCATGAATTATATCTGGTTTATTAAATAAAAATATATACAGATTCCTAGCTAAAAAGGATATAAGTGTCCATAAAATGGTTAGATGTGTTTCCAGACTGTGGAGTTACACAAAGAAATGCTCTTAGGAATCACAATCTGTTTACCTGTGTGTGTGTGTACATATACATATATGTGCCTTTCAACAGAATCAGCTCTATCAGCTGGATATTATCAGCAATCTGCCTCTCTTCTTTCTAGGAGTTCTCATTTCTGCTCTGGAAGTACTATTTAGTTTGACTGCTCAGTTCAAATCTGCAATGTTTGAACCCAGCTGAAAAGAACCTGAGAAAACAAGCAGAGATGGTTACACAAAACAGGGGGACTAAAATCTGAAGAAAAGTAAAAATAGGTTAGTTCTTTGACAAAGGAGACTTTGGGATCTCTTTTGCTATGTTCTGTTTTTGCACCCCAGGCTTTGTTGTGGTGGTTGTTAGCCTTTCCCTTCCCTTCCCTTCCCTTCCCTTCCCTTCCCTTCCCTTCCCTTCCCTTTGTCTTGTTCAGTGTCCGTGCCCTTTTCTCTCTAAACCAATGGCAGTCACATATTGCAGTGAGCTCCCAATATGAGCTTGAAGGACACATGAGACCTCAAGAATTCTCTTGCAAGGAAGTTATCAGTGGCATCCCATAGCATGAGGTAAGGGAGGTAACCTGCTTAACTCCCTTTTGTTTGGCCATGTTTGCTTAGTCCTTTCTGGAGATATGCTGTTTTTGTCTTTCCTTCCCTGGCTCTCCAGTAAACAGCGCTGGCCTGAAACAATTGCAATTATTTATTTGATTTCATTTATACTGTGCATAATATTAGATTTCATTAGCTGCAGTTAAAATAAAAACAAATCAAACCTCATATTCCCTACTGAAATATACTGCCATGACAACAATGAAAGTAAAAGTGTCCTCCTCAAAACCTCCCCTTCCCAGCCCACCCCAATATTTTAAACCAAAGCTTAACAAAAGAGACAAGTTTTGCAATGTGCCCTGAAGGTTTGCCACACAAGAAAGAAAATTCAAGAGTGTGGGCCTTCTTCTGCTGAGAAAAAAAACAAAGCCATTCCCAAATGTGCTGTTCCAAGGACTTCCAGTTCAATGGCATCAACTTATCTCCATGGTGGACCTAGTGTTCGTCGGCAGAGGTAGTTTCGGTGGGACGGGCAGGTTCAAATCACAAGGAGATTTAGAAACTAAGGCCTGAATTGCACCTGGAAATGAACTGAAAATTGGCGCAGCCTGTGTGCCATCTGCGCTCTATGGTTTGTGTCTGAAATGTGGATATGTAAGCAGGCAGCTGCATACTGCAATTAGCTGAAGTTTCTGAGTGGTCCTCAGACGTAGAGCTGAGCAGACCACATGGCAGCGATCCAGTCTGGAGATGAGAAAAGCACAGACAATGGCGACGCAGTCCAACAGGACAAGAGGTTGAAATCTCCTCACCAAGCAGATAGGAGAAGGGGAAATAAACACTCGTAGCTCCTGCTGCCACTGGAACATTCAAAAGCATCTGGAAATCCAGGAGGCCTTCTCCAGCCGGGCAACAAAGGGCAAGGCTTCCCTCCATACAGATGGCGAGCATCACTTTTGCCATCTCGCCCAATTATTTCCTGCCACCATTATCGTTTTGATTTCATGTGCAGTCAGCTCTCGTCTTCCAAAACCTGGATTTAGATTAAGCCTGAGAAAGCCAAATGTCTGCAAAACCTGAAGTCCCACAAAATAGGAGTCACAGTTGCTGAACAGCAGGAGCATTTTCGTGGCATTGTTTTCCAGAGCTGCGATGGTCCCTTTGTGAGCACCACAAGCCATCTGTGAAAAAAAAGCAAGAAAATCACCCTCTAATAACATCAAAACACACATAATTCTTTTATTCACGTGGCAGAACCTCTTGACCATAAACCAAGTGAGTGCAGACTAAAAATGCTGTGAAGCTTCCTGTTAGGGAATACTCTGTCTAGAATTTATCTCAAAGGTGGTGGTCTCCTTGCTGCACTGAACAAAATCTCTTTGAGGTCCGCTGGGGCTATCATACCCAGGATTCAGTTTTAGCCATAGTTATGGTAGTGAGGAAGACTGCAGAAACTTTTCCCAAGGAATTTTTTGGAATAGTGGCTCAAAGGGGGAAGTTGAGGTTGCAGCTTTACTGTTGGCCAAGAATTGCACTGGTCTGAGAGCCCAAGGATACTATACTGTGAGAGATTGATACATGGAAGGGATCCCAAACAGATGGATTACATTACAAGGTGACAACTGTCTTATCAGGAACTCAGTGCATTCAATCTGCCCTACCTTGCTCAGATTTTAGGCTGGTGTAACTCTTTTAAAGTGACTTCTCCCTGCTGAGGCCTCCTGGACCAGTGCATTGTCCTGGAGCTGTGTGGTGGCAGCCAGTGTTGCTTCTTAAAGGACGGAGAGCAATCGTGCTGCTGGGGTGAATAAATAAAACGCCTGCACCTCAGAGTTTTGACAAAGATGCAATCTGATGGCAGCTACTCATAGCTAAAAGGAGTTTCATCAATAAAACAATGAACACATGGAAGCTCAGACAAACTCACATGGGGAGCAGACTCCAGATTTTGGAGAATGATTGTATATCATGAGCAATAATACAGAAATGCACCTTATTATATCACCTGGATGTGGAAGGTTTAGTGTAAAGTTAGATTTGCTCACTGTGTTAACTGAAATGGAGAGTATACTCCTTTTTGTTCAAGAAACACTGAATACCCAGCCCAGTATGGGATGCCCTGCTTGATTGTGTTCTGACGCACCCAGCGTCCTGAGGACTGGCAGCTAATTTCAAATTGGATGGCTTTGATTGTTACTGGTGTGCGAGACAGAATGGCAGCACAGGCTGAAGCTGTTGCTGACAGTTAAAATAATGATCTTTTTTACTAGTGAACTGTGCACATCTTGAGTCACTGAGAGAAAATGGCTTGGAGAGAGATCCAGAAGGCAGCTTGTGTACTCCCTTTTCTAATACAGTGGCACAGGAGAATCACACTTGAGATTTCTGCTCACTTTATACCAGTTTTGATTTTGCCCAGCTTTGACTTTGTTGCTTGCACAAACTGCACCTTGGTTCAGATCTGCTGGTTTGTATTTATGCCTAGGAGAAGACCCATGTAATTTTTCAGTGTAATTTTCTGCATATAATCTTGATTTAAAAACTTGCTTTTTGAGCTCTGTGACCTTCTGAAGCTCTGGGAGCATGCTGTTTGCCAGGTCACCCACCTACCCAGATATCCCAAGCTTTCTATTTCTTGATGTGTAGACCATGCCAGTCAGTCTTGAGGAATCTCTCCCACCTACTTGTCTTCCCATGCTGCATTGAAATCAGTTACATATCTTAGTTTTCAAGGCCTGACTCCCCAGTTAAAACATCACTGGTTCACCACCATCTCTTGTGTACTCATGAAATGTCTGCTTCCACCTCCAGTCAGGCAATTTTCTGGTGTCTATTACTCATTTGTTAAATTTTCAAACAAGGGCCTCTGTGTTTTCTTCCCTGTTGCATTGTTAAAACTCAAAACAAGTGTCTCTCTGTTTTCTTTCCTGCTGCCTTTTGAGCTCAAGATGCATCCCCTGCAGCCAAATCCAAACTTGCCTTATTATTGCAGTCCAACCCGCCTTCAAGCTGTCCTTTATAATGGTATCTATAAAAGACCGAACAACTGCTTGTGGGTGTGCTGGAGTGACTGCCTGCCCAGCTGACTATTATTTTCCCGTTATTCCCTCATATTTTCTTCCTGTCTGCATTTGCTCGACATCTTCTTTCTCCCATTAAGCCTAATTTCTTTGTATTTTAGACCATTTTTCTGGTGTTGTGCTTATACAGCACAAGCCACAGTGTGAGCCTTGCCTGTGGCTGGGGATCTTGGGCTTTGTGATGGTTCACATCAGGTGGAGATGTACTGCTGGGAGGCAGGAGGATCCCTGTGTTGCCTCTGCTAGCCCTGGATAGTGTGGGACACATGTTCCTCAATCCCCCGGCATGGCTGTGTAGCTGCCTGGCACCCTCTGCAAAGTCCAGCCCTGGGAACTTGGGACACTTAGGAAAAGAGAGAGAAAGAGGAGAGGCGAGGAGAGGAGAGGAGAGGA
>VZRR01001427.1:0-82674 GCA_013398015.1 Oreocharis arfaki | reverse complement strand
CGCCCCCCTCCCGCTTTCTTCTGCAAATCAAAGCCGCCATCTGCTGTGACAAGTGTTCCCATTCACCTTTTCCCTCTTATCTGCTCCCTCGCAGGGAAGTGCTCTGGAGGCTGACAGCCTCGTCTCCCTGCTGAGGCTGCATTTCTGCAGCCATCGCCCCCCGCCCCCCTCCGGCTGCGCTCCCTCACCGGCGGGGGGACGAGGGGGCTCCAGGAGAGAGCCGGGGCCATGGACCCGCGGGCGAGGAGGGGCTGTGGAGGTGCTTCGTACGCCCCGAGGTACCCCGCCGTTCTCCAGCATCCCTCAGCATCCGTCTGCAGTTGTTTGCTCCTCACTGTGTTTATTACTCCCATTTTGAAGCAGAGGTTGGGGGGGACACGGTGAACGGACGGACAGACCCCTTTTCTTGTTTCCCTTATGCCTTCTTTCCCTCAAACTTGAGCAGCTCACTGATATTTTTCGTTTGTTGAGAGGAAAGCATTTGGGTGACTGAGAAGCTTAAGGTAAAATGTGTAACAGGCCCCGATAAATCACGGCAGTAATGGCAATGCAGCAGATCCCAGAAATGCTGGGGGTAAATATTTTTTTTCTTTTCCACCCAGTCAGCTCATACTGAAGCGTCTGTGGTTGCATAGGTGTCAAGAGAGAGAGAATTATTTCCCTGAGTGAAGGAAACCTGGGAAGAAAAAAAAAATGAGAGAGGAAAAGATAAGAAGCTCCAGTGAGTACTTTTTTTTCCCGCTGTAAGGGGAAAAAAACCCCATTGTTTTGTTCTCTTGTCTGTATGTGACATTTTACACCTCTTGCCTTCTATTCTTTCCTATCCAATTCTATAGGCTATGGCTATCACACACAAGTATTCCTGTGGCAGGCTTTAGCCCACTGAGGGCTGCCAGCGTGGGCTGGCAGCAGCAACTCCGTCCTCAGGGCTTCACTCTTGCAGTCCCACAGCCTTCTCAGGAGAGTATCGAGTGATTTCTCAGGAGCTAATGCTGATTGCTTGAGAGTTGGTGCTGCTTCATTGTACAGTCAATTCCATGTGCTCAGATTTTCACAGCCTTTGGCCCAAATCCCACTGTCCTGGTGTCTCCTTGCACAGCTGCACAATAAGACCTTTCCCTTCATTTGAAGCATTGCGGGTGAAAGCACTTTGCAAGTTTAGTAAGAGTGAAGAACAGAATAAATGTCATTAGAGTTACTGGTAGATGATAGGACAACATCACTGGATGTTACTGGAATAAAATTGAGAGTGGGCAGTAAGCCTGCCTCTGCCACTGCTAAACTTGGCTTGAGATTGGCTCCAGGATTTGTAGCCTTTTGACCCTCATAGATGCTTCATGCATGGGCATGTGGTGTTTAGTGCTCTTCTCTTGCGAGCTGTTACTTAGTTTTCATTAATCGTCAAACAATATTTGAGGTAATAAAAATCATTTAGGTTTCAGTGTTCCTGAAGACTGTGAAGAACTTTGGAGTAACTTGATGAAGTCAGGTAGGTCAATAGCTCAAACCCAATTATAAATAGTGAAAAAAGGTGAACGATATCCATGGAAGTAGTTGGAATAAATTACAGGAACGAGTGCGGTAGACATAAAAAAATAAAGCAAGTAATGTGTTAAGAGTCTGTGGAACTTAAAAAAAATCAACCTTCCTTGTGTAAACCACTCTTCAGCCAAGAGAAGGAAAGTTAGTCTATCTTACAAAACTTTTCAGTTCACCAAATAACAAAGAAACTTTAAAAAAAGCTTGGTATGAATGATGAAAGTATCTGCAAAGTGAAAGGACTGAAGTTGTATTTGGAAGTTGTTTGAGATATGAAAAGACGCCCTTGGAGAGAGAGGGGTAAATGCATCAAATCTAGAATAGACCAGAGACTTGTAAGGTGCTCACAGAGGTGTGTGACCCATAGGATGGCTGAAGAGGAAGGAGACCTGCACTCTGCCCAGTGGTAAAAACCCTAACGCTCCACGGCATAGCTCAGACACTCACTGTCCAGCTTCAAAATATTTTGCATGTTGGTAAGTTATTTCGTAACTCCTTACTATGAACAGATTTGCCTTGTCGTTGGGACTGCTCATACTGGTCGCTTTTGGAGGCCTCATACTTGTCTCCACTGTTAATCTGTAGTGGGATATAATTACATGTCTCTGTGCCAGACCTCTAAGGACTCTCAGTGGATAAATTATAAATTATAAAGGTTCCTAGCATTCTGTCATGTAAATGTCCTTGAAAATTGTCTCAAGGACTTCTGCCCAGGTACTTGGTGCTTTCTCCCAGTGCACTGTACTCGTGTGGGCACTGCCATGTGTCCCCGTTGGCATGAGTCAGGAGGTTTCTATGGGAGGACACTGATCTGGATCCAAGATGTGCTTTTAAATAAAAGAACCTTTCTGAAATGAAATGAAATGAAATGAAATGAAATGAAATGAAATAAAATAAAATAAAATAAAATAAAATAAAATAAAATAAAATAAAATAAAATAAAATAAAATAAAATGTGCTTGTCTAGTACAGTGTCAAAGTGCTGAGCAGTACATTTTCTGAGAATGAAACATATTGACAAAAATTCCCTGTCTCACTAGATGGGATTATGATAAAGTGCTGTGGCTTCATCACTATTACTGACATGCCAGGTTTTTGCTTGTTGGTTTGTTTAGGTTAACATTTGTAATGTTGCTGTAAAGCAATTCTCTGTTTGTTCCTGATTCAGCTGCTCTCCTTGTGTGTGGTGGACCAAAGAAAAGTAAAAGGACCCAGGGTGGGAATGTGGTGAGCTCTGGCTGGCATGGATGGAACAGAGGGCAAAGCTTGACAATGTCTCTGCTGTTGCATTGTGAAGTGTGTGCGTGTCCTGCAGTGCTTTGGGGGCATTGCCAGTGATACAGAGCTTTGGCTTTTGAATTTTTCCATGTGACAGATGCAGACTCCTTTTCAGCTCGGCTTGCTCTTGCACCCACAGCAGCGATGCCTTGGTCATCGGGTGGTCTAGCACATCAGCTGTGATGAGGTGACACGGGAAGGTCTGACCCAGGCCCATGGCTAGAGCAGAGGGAGCTGCTAGATGTCTGTGAGGATGGAAGATATTTATGCCATCTTTCAGGAAGCTTCTCTACCTTGAACTGACTGGCAAAGGTTAGACTAAACTTTCTGTGCTGATTAATACAGGATGGGGTCCAAGCCAAACCTGTGAACAGTCTCTATCTCTGAATTTCAGTTTGTTACAGCACTTACATTAAGTTGTAGATAATGTGCTCGTAAAGCATTAATCTAATACTCTGAATTATGAAGCCGTTGCAGTTGAATTAATGTCTTTTTACAATCGAGTCTTATTTACCCCTTATGTTCAACTTCCCGAAAGAAACTCCTTTCTACTTAAAATTTGCATATCTGCTTCTTAACAAATCTGGTAGAACTGTTTTATGGAAAGTATGAGGTAGATTAGTGAAGGTATTTCACAGGCTTGGGCATGTAAAATGAGCTGCAGTATTTATTTTGCAATAGCTTCCTCCATTTTCAAACCGTGTCTTGAAGTTGTTGTGTTTCGGAAGCATGAGCTGTAAGAAAGATGCAGATTGCAGAGGAAACATGCTGTTCACTTTGAATTTAAATCAGTTAGACATGCAGTAGCTCACCTCGTGAGTTTAGGGGGAAGTCAGTTCAAGGCTGGAAGATGAATTTGGCACGTATTTACAAAGGCGAAACTATAGGACCATCAACCAAGCATTTTATTAGAAAGACAAGTTAAATTCTGCTGGGACATCATAAAATAAGGTGGCCCTGAAGTCCTAAGCATGCATAATCCTAATGCTGAATGTGGTGGGGTAAATATATTTAAAAAAAATGAAATACCTTTCTATGATGGAAAACCCTAAAGTATGTAGATATGATTTTTTTTATTTCACCGAGGAGTTATTCTGCTAATGAACTGTGAGAGTGAAGTTTGAACATTACAGTATTTGTCGACAAATATGTTTTCCAGCCCATTTTGTTTATCAGCTAATTATTTGATTCATATTGCCAGTAAGGTGGAATTACGAGACAGCAATTTCATTTTTCAGTGATTTTCTATGAGTCCCTTTAAAACCTCAGGTTGACTACCTCAAAATACCTCAAAATTTTCAAAAAAGTTGTTTTTTATGTTTATTAACAGCAGGAGAAAAGAATCATAGCTTGGCAGGTTAGTTTTGTAATGATATATATTCTTAATATCCAGATAAACTTCTAATCCTACTGAATTATGTTTTTGGCTTCTGTCATATCAGTTGACATTTAGATCCTGAAGTTACTTGCATTTAGTATAGAAATAAATAAACCCTTCTATCAGTTTTCAATTGAATGCTTTTCATTTTTTTAATCTCTTGTTCTTTCATTATGAGAAACAGTAGATAACTCAAAAGTAGATTTTGTTTTTTTATTTTCGCATAAAAAAGTCCATTTGTGTTACTTGTCTAAACTAGAAGTCCTGTTCTTTTCAATCTCTCTTCCTATGGAAATTTTCCTTGTATATCTAATAACATGGCACTGAATTACACGATGATGAACTGAAACAGGCTGTTTCCTGTTGTGCGAGTAGCTTTGATGAGTGGCTCTGCCAATACCATTGACTATCAATTGTCAGTTTATATCGAGTACGTGGGATTCAGGGTTAATGGATGGAGTAGACAGTCTTCCTGGTAGGAAAAGGCCAGGAGGGATTTGCCAATCTAATTTTGGAGCGGATGGTAAGTGGCACTGCTGAAGGGGCGATGTTCCAAATTCTTTCAAAGAAGTAATTGTTGAACGCTTTCTCAATAAGCCATCTCTTGTTTCTGATAAACTCATCAGTGTTTGTTCTGCCTCTCCTTTTCCTGACAGGAGGATCAGGCTAAGAAGCACCAGCATTATCTGAGCCTTGTTGCCTTTCTTAACCTGAGAGGTTGTTGCATGTTGTGAGAACCCTGTGGTAGTGGTGCTAGCCAGGCTGTTTGGTAACACTGCAGAGGGTCATGTTGGTCGTGCTGAAACCCTAGGGTCTGGGGCAACTGGGCACACCGATTTTGTCCATTGTGGAAGTGCACATGCTTTCCAAGAGAGCAGAAGCCTGGTGACCATGGTGTTAGCACAAGCTCCATGTTGGGCTATTGTTGTCCTAAGCCCTCCCCTGGCATCAATTACACCTTTGGTGGGCCTTGCTTCTGTTCCCACTCCTGTCATTTTCTGGCCTCTGTCAGCTTCAAGCCAGCTCCTAGGTGAGGAACTTCCAGGTATTTCCTTCAGCACCACCTCCACCTTTCTCCCTCAGTCTGTGATGGTGGCCCGGTGCCTCTCCAACCCCCTTCCTTTTTCTAGGTGCTTTCTCACACAGTTTCCTTTCTCCATCACTCATGACTCCCTCTGGTATCTTTTTCTCCAGTGAGTGCCACCGCAGCTCTTCATTTTGGATTGCAATAGGAGCATTCAGGATATGCAGGACTAGTGCAGTGTAAATAGTTTGGGAGCTGCTTCTCAGGAGTGTTAAGATGTTGTTTGGGAATTTTGTAGGACCAATAACCTTGGCTGTTGTTTTGCCTGCCCAAAAATGAAATTACCTTTATGAATTTCTCTGTCCAAATTATGAATACTCACTTCTTCCAAAACTCTTCCTTCTCCTCAAGTAGGTGGGAAAATCGCTCCTGTGGCTGTTTACTCTTTACAGAAACGTCAAAAGTAGTCTTGACCAAAATGCAGACATTAGCAGAGACAGTTCTACAGTGGACATTTGATTGATATGGACATTTGGTTTAACTTTCAAACACCTTGGTTTTCATTCATAACCTTAGATCTGGGAATGTTTAATTTTTAGGTATGGATGCTTGGGAGATGAGGAGTTTCCTCTGTGGTAAACTGACTTCAGGCTGAGAGCAGTTGTTGATTTTTGTCATAACAACAATAAAATTTCATTATCCAGATACCATTTCTCAAACTTTGATCTGACATGAGTAAAACAGTGATACTGAATTAATTTAAAGTCATGACTTCTGGCTCCTGTATTATATATGTGAAGAAATGTCCATAGGGTGTTTTTTCCTATGGACATAAATGAATTTGTGGTTTCTATATTTCACTCTGGGTTTATAGCCTTAAATACAGCACACAGAGAAGCATAAAGGCCAGAGAAGAAACATAAAAATGTCTCTATCAACCCCTGTATGACCCTGCTAAAAGTACTTACAGGAGTGGCCCTTCAATGCATCCTCTCAGGCTTCCGAGTTCTGAGCAAATATTCTTATAAGGATCACTAGAAAGAGGAGTTACTGAATAGAAAATAAATGTGTGTCTGTGTTTGTGATAGAGGCAGTCAGGGAAAGTTTTGTAAAATTAGTATTTAAATCTGTTATTTGCAGCAAATCAAACCACGTTATTGTGTGAATAATACGTAAAGGGATAATATTATAAATGCATGCTACATATCTGTATCTGCATACCCAAAGAAAGAAAATTTTGTTCAATCCCATAATTTTTCTCATCCAATTGCTGTAAAAAACCTCACTTCTCTTACATCTGTCACTATAGTATCTGAAATATGAATATACATTCAGACAGCAATATCTTGGTAGACTGCACACAAGTTTCTGGTCTTCCCCAGACTGTGGCAAAAATAGGTGTTTGATAAAATGGGGGGGAAAAAGAATGCTCTCTTTTGCTTTAGAATTTTACCATTTTTATTTTACTGAGAACTGCTTTAATGTTTTGTTTTCTGTTGTTTTTACTTCTTCTTTTACCTCAATTTGTTTTTTCCAGTAAAGAATAAAGCAGAGCTCTGGGGTAAAGCAAAAGAAAGCAGGGAAAGAAGGAGCATTTACTCATCCCTAATTTTGACATAAATCTTCAGAGAAAAGAGTGAATGAATGAAAAAGTTTGTCCCAGAGCTGTCAAAGGAAAATATTACTGGAAGCTGTTACAATTTTTGAGGAATTTGAATCATCACCACTTGCAAGGGAGCAATCAGCTGCATTCGCTTAGCAATGCAGTGAACTGAGGTTTCTTTTTCTTGACTGCTGATGCTGAATTACTGGCACTGTTCGACTACTTTCTGAAATACTGCATTCCTAAGGCACAACATGTTTTGGGATGCAAAATGTAGTGGTGGTTTCTGTAGATTAGATTTATTTGAAATACCCTGGTGTTTGGTACAGAGGTCTTGTCTGATCCCTGTTTTTAACACGCACATTCCTAAACTGAGAAACCCATTGTTCTGCCTAAACCATTAAGGACACAGATTAAACCATCCAAACCCAAAGCACTTAATGGCGAGTAGCCTTCAAAACATGTGTACATGTGTTTGTGCTTGGGAAGCGCCTGTATTTTGTGCCACCCAAATCTTTATTATTTTTAAGGGGCGAGAATCATTATTTCTGGAAACAAAGTGTGAGGGGGATGCGAGGTGGTACTGCTTACTGAGATCTTTGCAGAAGTACACCACCCAGAAATTTCAGTGTCCTCGGTGTTGCCAATGCAGGGATTGCTGCAGGCAGACATGTATGTATGCAAGAGGATTTAAAATGTCTGGTTATATGTGTTTAAGTGTGTGATTTTATAGGTAGGATACATTTGTTTTTCACAACTAAAATCTATTAGAATGCAAAGTGCCCTTTGCTGGACACAATGGGGAATTTTAAACAGAATAAAAGTTTTTAAGTGCTGCAACTGCTTAATGTGCAAAACCAGCAGATAAACTTTTTTATGCTTTCCCTTGCCCTGTGACATTCAAAATATCCTGCTCACAGCCATCCTTACCTTGCCTTTTTCTGGCATTATATCTCACATGAAACACTTCCATCCTGAGGTGGGTCCTTGACAGTCTTTAATATGACAAAATGATTTGGGCTTCCTGTCATTCAGCTTAAATCACTTTTCTACCCACGCATAAAAAAAGCTCCAGCGCAGTCATTGATGGCCTCAAGAAAAACACGGCTGGTCCCAGCCTAACCCTCAGCTGCATGGCACTGCATTGTCATCATAATTGGATGTGATAGATTTTCACTCTGCTTTACTAAAATTTTGTTTGTAATTGAGTAAATGTGCCACTTACAGTTGAAAATAAATTAGCCCAGAGCAACAGCAGCTTGAATGTTTTTTAAAAGTGTGTGTGTGGGCTTTTTAAATACACACACACACACACACACATACATACATACATACATATAAATAAACATAAACATAGAAACAAATAAAGTAGAACAGGTCAAGTGCATAGCTAAATTTAGAAAAATATCCCTTTCATTGCTAAATGGCGTCCTGAACTCCATTTTCTCGATGTGTGTTGTACATTTTCCCCCTCAGAGAGGGTGAAAACATAAAAGCAGTACAGCAGACTGCAGCATGGGGGAGGGTTTCTTTCTTTCCTCACACTTTCTACTTTTGTCAAGCCACCTGAGAAGTTGATATGAGAAGGGCATTTTAGAATAAAGACATTACTCTGACAGCAAATACAAATGAAACAAAATTGGCCTAAGGCTTTGATGCCAGAACCTGAATGGAGAGCTGAGACTTAGCAATGCACTAGTTTAATACACCAGAGAAATAGAACTAGAATAATTTGCAATGCAGGATGATGAAAGAAGAAAATATAACAAACCCAGAGATTAAAATAGAGTTTCCAGCCTGTGTATATGCACATTTTGCACTCAAGTTGACCCATAAACATTGCAAGAGAAGCAAATATGCACTTTTCTCTTCTTTTGGAACAAAGCTGTTTGACGCGTGGAGATACCATGTCAGGATCTCGACCTTGAGACTCCAGAGGGAAGGATCTGAGGCTCTCACAGTTTTGGATGAAGTCTTCTTCACGGACATCTCTTGACTCTAGAAACAGCCACTGCCAGCCACATTAAGCCATTGCTCTGGTCACTGAGCAGACAAATGGGCTTTGTGGTGAAAGAGAAGGAATCCTTGAGAGAAAGAAGTCACTCACAGGACACCTTGTGCATGCCATTGATACTCTTTTTCCCTGTACATGTGTACACACATCCCTAGCTTTCTCATGATCCAATTACTTTCCTTAGTGTAAAAACTCTCAAGTTAAGGATTTTTTTGGGTTTTGTGCTTGTACAGCATTTAAAACCAGAAGTGATCCTTATGTGTTGCCACAATACAAAAAGAAAAAATAACTGCCAGGGGCTTAAAGACTGAATTGTTTCACATTAACATAGGGGTCTGTTTATTTTCATATCCTCCAGTAGACCTCGTTTATTGATCTCTAATGTTTCTCAGGTTTGTATGACCCAAATATGAATTGTTTGACTTCTTTTGCAATAGGCATTTTGGCAAGTACTGAATTAATTTTATGGTATTAAGTCAGCTGTAGAGAAAAATAAATAAATTGCTGAAGTATCGGAGCCAATTATGGGCACTGGTTCATGTGCTGGATTCTGCATTTCTCTTTTAGATATTTAAATTATTTCAATGCACAGGCCCAGTCATTCCAAGTCTTTGTATGTATTTAAAGCAATTGAAAATCCCTTTTCAACACAAAAGTCAAATAATCTTATAGCCCCTGTAACAAATAGTGGTGGTTACCTAAAGATTGTGGCATGATGTAAGTTTTAACATAAAATTCGACTTCCTGGTAAAGGAGTGTGTGAGTTACACCGGAAAAGTGACATAAAGTACAAATAATAACAACTACACTTAAACAAAACAAACCAAACCAAAACAAAACAAGCATTATTCAAAGACTACGCTATCCTCATATTCTGGCATAAGTCACTTCAGGTTCTTCAGATGTAGAGCTTGGTTGAAAGAGAGAGTGATTTGCAGGAAATAAATATGTCATACAGAATTATACAGGTTTTTCCTAAAGGGAGACTTTGCTATCATACAAACTACCCTCAGGAAGGAAACTAACAATTTAAATAAACCAGCCATTAATATCCATCTAACTCATAAGTCTGAATCCTCCAAGTCATTAATTTTGGGTGGGAAGGGCAAGAGTACTGCTCTTGTCTGATTCTGTCTGTAGAGTAAGAAGATAGTGCTGCTATCTCTTTCATCAGAAATTTATGTACATTAGAAAAGCAATAACTTTTTCACGAGTATACCAACTATCACAAGTAAACAGCTTCTTCAAGCCTGATGGCAAAACCTCCAGCGTGCCAAAGCAGCAGTGCACTTATTTATTATCATACAGAGTTTAACCTGTTTTTACACTAACTGTCTGATTTCCTGCTTTTCACGCAGATATAAAAAATCTAGGCTAGAGTGTAAAGGAAGGCAAAGCTTGTAAGCAGGAGCTGGCCAGCTGGTGATGGAGGTTAATAACTGAGGACAAAGCAGACATTTACAACAGTGGCACAGAAAAGGGAGAATTAAACAGAGATCTTTAGTAATATTTTTCTCCTTCAGAAATATTACTTTGTCTCCAGCCATTCAAACACTTGGGGAAAAGAAAGAAAAAAAGTAATATGAATGTTTAGGCTTCCCCCAGGCATTTTCCATGCTCTAGATATCCCGACTGTAGCAGAGTATCCTAGCTCATCACTGAACAACGTCTCAAATATGCCCTTCCTTTCGCTGGCTGGAGGGACTAATTTATGAAGAGAGATTAAAAGAATTAAATATAGATAGCTTCGCTAAGTGAAGACTACAGTGGGACAAAAGAATAGCCTACAAATACATGGAGGGGGTAAATTCCTGAGGGAGGTGAATTATTTAGGACAATAGGAGTGGGTTTAACTAAGAGTAATGGGATGAAAATAAGAATAAGAAAAATTAGGCTGAATATATAAAAGAATCCTTCTTGACAGCTAGATCAATTTGGCCATGGATGACTGTCCCTTGGGAAGTGATGAAAGACCCATCGTTTGGTACATTTAGAGACAGGCTTTGACAAAACATCATTTAATGCACTATGGGAAACCACTTGCAGGGAAGCACTTGAGAGGAGTTGATAGGTATTCTTGGTCTCCTCAGTCTTTCTGTAAAGTTTTCATCAAACCAACCCTCCAAATCAGCACATCAGCTTGGTCATCACCATGCTTGGACCACATGGATCCACATCACTGCGTGAGAGCCACACCACCACCAACTCCTTGCCCAGGTGGAGTCTGGTAAATCCTGCAAGATCTCTTGGTGTGCGTTCATTTGGCAGGTCAAGATGCAAACGATGGCCACCTCCATCGCAGGGCTCCTTCTGTACTCTCAGATGCCAATTTATCCTTTCCCTCTCATTTAATTCTACACCAGCCCATGGAGGCACTGAGGCAATTTTTTCATTTATTATCTCCAGCACAGATGGCTTCATGTTGGGAGCCCCCCGAAACTGCGAGTGTTTGAAACGCCTCCCTCTCGTTCCAGTGTGTTTCAGGAAGATAATGCTTGTAGCCACCATCAGTGAGAGCGGTAAGCACTGCAGCGTAAGAATTGCATTACCTTTGAGTTTTGTGTTAGATATAAAAAGGCAGTGATGGCTTCATCTTACATCTAGAAGGAGAAAAGTGGTTTCTGTAGCTAGCTGCAAGATTCTCTACCCTGTCCTGTGCCTGGGCATAAGAAGCAGATGCAGTACAACAAAGTTTGTATATAAGTTTATTATAATTAAAACTGCATTAAATAGAGACTTGGAGTCTATCACTTTTAAAGAAGTGGGGCAGAGAACTATACTCTACATGGCTTTGCTGTGCATTCAGGCCCTCAAAACAGGAGTAACATGTCGTGAGAGAAAGGTGTGGGTTTCCAGATGCATCTGACTTCCATCATGCTGAGGAGCTCCATTTTAACACCTTGAAATCCTTAAACCTTCCTAGTCGAGATACAGAATGTTTCCATATTACCCCTGCAAATCTCTCTCATCCAAAGTCTCACTGTGACCCCGTCAACTCCTGATGACTGTGCCACCACCCTGAGGGATAAATACCCCAGGGAAAGGCAGCTTTGAGAAGGAGCAATCTCACACAAAATGAATTCAGAAACTCTGGTTTGTCATTTTGCCCTTCTTTTGCAGGGAAAAAATACCCACCATCAACAAAAAAACCCACGCTAGTGATTTCTTTTGACTTAAACTGGGCATTCAAAAAGCTGTTTTTATTAATGAATCATATTAAGCCATCAGTGAAAGGCTCCCTGACTCTGTTTAAATAACAGGCTATGATTCCTCCCTCCCGCACCCCCCTTCCCTTTGGCTCCACTGCTATTAATTGAGGAGTTTCTTTGTTTCTTTTCTAATGAAGCTAACAGAACACATCTGTCAGGTGCTTGTATTCTTCACCCGTCTATAGTATGTAATAGCCCAGCTGGAGGCTATAATGCTACACAATACCCCTGGCCGTTACAGCAACTATTTATTCCTGGGCTTTTCCTCAGATAGGGATTTGAAAAAAGTCTGAAATTTGGGCCTAATTGCTATTTACACAGCGATAGACACCTGTTCTAGCTGAGACACTGGCTCATGAATCCCACACCTGAGACCTTAGGGAAAGGGAAGGGGAAAATTTCAAGCAGCTGCCAGTCCGGTTCAGAAACAGAGAGCTTTTCTACAAGATACGTATGTACAGTACATAAATCCATGCCTGCATATTGCCATAGCTACTGTTTCACAGCCAAATATTCATTTAAAGGCTTAGCGTATGCTGGTTGTGTGGACACATGTACACAACCGGGAGGAAAGAGTTTTCTGCCTTCGCTTCTACGTTTTTATTAGACTCTCCCAAATTCGTGGTGCCAGGATTTATTTCTCCAAAGATCTGCGGCTGCAGGTTGCTGCCAGCCACCAAACTTCCACCCTTGCCTCATGCTGTGCAGCACAGTCGCTCCATTTTTCTCTTGTTTGTGCAAAGGATCCTGCTCTTCCTCTTTGTTTTTGTTCAGGGGAGCTTTTTTTGCCTGTGCGCTCCTGAGGAGCAGTAGTCCACGGTGGAGACTTTGTTCTCATAAGGCTGCTAACAGTGAAGGAGCAGTGTAAAGCCATACATGAATCTAAGTTAGCAGCCTCTCCAATGCAGTTAAGAGCAAAAATTGATTAAAATGCAACTGGCTCATAAAACTCCCTGTTTATTACCTCAGATGTGTGTCAAAGACACAGAGCTGAAGAAAAGGTTTCTTTCCTTTTCTCTCCTCTCCTGGTCATTGTCATTCCTCCCCCACTACGTTTCTGTCGTTCTTCCCCCACTATATGTGTCTGTTTTGTGCCAAACAGACGCATTCATTAGGTGCAGGACAGAAATAAAATGTTATTGCCCTGCTACCTTATCAGATGACAATGTCCTCTGCTGCTGCCAGGGAGAGGAGCTGGGGTGTCTGCTTTTTACGAAACTTTTCCCTCCAGTCAGGGGGCCCTCTGAGATTTTCAGTCAAGACCTTTAATTCAGGCTGTTTCTTAAATCCAGCAATGCTCTGTCATCCCAAGCCCACCTTCATAACACTTTTGTTTAGGGGGGAGGGGAGAAGCAGGAGAAGGGGTTGAATAATTAACTGGAAAAATTGGTTCTTATGTCATGCAAAAGACTTCTGAGAGCTGCTGAACATCAAATGCAAGAAGGGAAGGTGAGGAATAAGAAGGTTAATAAATGGATTTTAAAAAAAAAGTGAGAAAAGCTCACACAAGGGATGAAATAAGACTACTGAGCCAAGCAGAATATTCTAGAGGCTTTTAAAAACATGTATATCAGAAAGATGAGTCAAGGAGCCAGCAGTGCTTTTAAGATGGGGTGGGGCACCCAGATTGGTGCGAGATGAAGGGGATACTGCTAATATTAATTATTTGCCGCGGGGCTCACAAAAGCAGTTCAGTAGCTGAGGACAGAAACAGAAATTCATTTCCCAGAGGAGAAAGAAAGAAGTAGTGAGTGATCCCAGGGTCATTCCAGGACAGGTGATAATGAAATTAGAGTTAATGAAGATGAAGAAGACACCAGAGCCAGATGAGCCTCCACCCCAAGATTATGAAGCTGACGCTGATAATAAATGCTCCCTGCACATGAAGAGGAACCTTAAAGGTAGATGGGAACCATGTCTGCATCTGATTTAACAGGAGCTCTAGGATAATAATAGACATTAACCTTTTCCTTCTGAAGACTGAAATTTTAGTAGCTACTGAGTACCTAGGAGCACACTCACCCTGATGATGCTGTTAATGCACCTTCTCTGCCGATGGAATAGACTCCAGATTAAAGGGAACAGGTAATACAGGATGGATTCGATATAATTTCCTTGCTTTTTGGCCCTCTATGTCACTGGGACAACTTTCTGATGAAACCAAATCCTTGATCTCTAGTAGAAGCAAAACTGTTTATACACATATGTGTAGGTATTTACATTCCTTGCTGAAGAAGCTGTACATGAATGTGAATATAAACCAGAGGAAACAAGATGAAAGGAAACAAAAATAGTCTATTTCAGAGACAATAAAGTGATGAGGAGACAGCTCTGATCCACCTCTGGCTTGTGATGGGGTGATTTAGGGCCCCCAGCCGTAGCCTAACCAGTAGGTAAGGACGCAGTGGGTGAGTCTTCACTGTAGTGGCATTGATTTCAACTGCCTGAAATAATTTTATATTTAACAAAGGGGCAGCTTTGGGTATGTGCTGTCTGTTCTGCTGCTTGTGTAGTTCCTCAGAATTGTGTGTGTGGTTACTTAACATCCACAAAGAGTAGACTTTGGGTCTGTGATCCTTGCTGAATGACACTCCTGCTGATTCACATCCCATGTCTAGCAGAGCACACAGCTTTTCATCGTTTCTAAGTGCCATGACGGGATGTTAGTATCCTACCAGTCTCATTCATGTTTCACCAGCATGATGCTTTTCCTGCTTTGTTCTGTACTTGTGGTTTTGTCCCCAGTACCAGACTCATCCGCTGCTCCTCTTTGTTTCTGCCTATACACACTTTATTTCACCTGGTTTCATATGTGGACTCTTTCTTATTTTTTTATTAGCACCACTGTATGTGTTGCAGATCAAATAATCTTCCTTCCCATTTCTGTTGCTACAGATGTCTTCACCTGAGCTACAATAAGCTGGTGAAGAGGACAATCCCTTGGATCACCTTACTACTGTGAATGTTTTGCAGGAGAGTGCCCTGATTTTTTTATTTTTCTTTTTTTGTAACCAAGTAAAATGCTTTTCAATTGAGAATGAAAACATTATGCTTTTGAGTAAATGGTAGTTATCCTCTCATGAATCAGCTTTTTGCACTATGCTGCCTCGAAACTTTTTTGTTATCTAGGTAAATAATGCTCAGGGATCTTCCTCTCTTTGATTCTGGGTGTTACTTCTTGAGTGACTTCTCTCAGCTTTGTTGGCCACAATGTTCTTCATTAAAGATATGCCTATACCTTCGGTTGGACTAAGCCCCATTGAATATTTCATTACTGCAGCTCTGTGTGGCTGGTATCTTCCTTGTAGTGGAATTTGAATTTACAGCTGTGAAAGTTTTTTTCCAATCATTTGTTGCACATCTGAGTTTAGTAGTCTCTGATGCTCACCTTGCTTTCCTCTGTTATTTCTCTAACCAAAATGACTGTATCAGGAAAACACAGTTGTCAGAGTAACATTTCTGTCTCTGTTAAATTTGTCTTATGCAAAGTTCAGGGTGAGTAGCACTGGCCTCAGTACACGTAAATAATTTTTTAGACAAGCAATGCATGTTTGCAGTCTGTGTGATACCATCATCACTTTGGTTTGGCTCATTATTAATGGGTGAAGTTCTAGATATAAGGGAAAGAAGAAGTTAATGCATTTTAAAAGTTAATTGTTTATGAAAGCTTTTAGTTTCTATTTGTCATCAGTCAGAATAATCAGCAGCAGCAGTTTGTTTCCAGCTCTGGCTGGTTCTCAGATTTCTGTCTAAACTTGGCTAAATCTGAATGGCAGGTTACTTTCAGTCTTTCCACCATTTTCTTTTTAATGAAACAGTGTAAAAAAAGCCATTTGGTCTTTCAGAAATTTTAAATTTAAGAGAAATACTTAGAAAGACTTAATCATGACTTAAAACTCAGCCAATTCTGATGATTATTGCAGTATTATTGTGCTACCTTTGTTGAAAAACATTTAACCTCTGAGAAGTCCTGCTTATTTTCAGCAGCCCAAGATCAACCACAGTTAGTTTTGGAGAGGGAGAATTTAATACTGTATGCTTTGATCTTTGTCTGTGAAATGTTCTCTAGACCAACATGTACGCCTGTTATAATCTGAAATACAGA
Organism: Oreocharis arfaki; assembly: GCA_013398015.1. Taxonomy (NCBI): domain Eukaryota; kingdom Metazoa; phylum Chordata; class Aves; order Passeriformes; family Paramythiidae; genus Oreocharis; species Oreocharis arfaki. The sequence goes on along the minus strand of VZRR01001427.1, from coordinate 66,524 downwards.
ATATACATACACATCCAATAGCATATATATATGTTCCTAAACCAAAAGCACTTATATCTAAGAAACAGGTCTCCTGAAATCAGTGAATCTGTCCCCAGATAAAGACATTGCACAAGGTATGCAAAGATCACAGCTTTCAGAACTTTTAAACCCCGCTCTAGAAATCAAGTGAAAAATAGGTGGGAAGCGGGCGATGGGGACTTCTTTGGGCTATGAACTCTCTGGAGCCAGGGTCTCACCACACTCTGTGTTTGCACACTGCCTTGCACAATAGGAATTTTTTTCTGGCTGACTCTTAGACACAGCAGTAGCAAAAATGATTAACACTGACAACATGTTTTACTGGGGCTCTTGGGGTCAGTCCTTTCCATGTGTGACCGTCTGGCCACACAGACCATCTCCTTCTTACCAGGAACTGCAAAACATCCTTGTTGCCAAGACAGTAATTTCTTATAGACAAAATTAATGTTGTGAGAGTATTTAGTGTACTTTAAGCTGCCTTTTAATCCTATTTAGCAGGTGGAAACAAGAAAGAGGTTTAGCAGTATGTGAACCATCTGTTCTCAGTGGACTACCAAAAGTCTGGAGCAACTGAATTGACCAATTGGAGACACTTCCAGATGTTGTCCAACAGCATCCATTTGAATGATTTTGGGGAATAATAGTGCAATCCAGATGTGATTGAGCTACATCTGAGTTCTAAGGGCAAGAAACTTGTCTATACATGATATAGATATTACACAGCAGCTTGGCACAGTCCAGCAGTTTATTTTACATCCAGCGTTTAACCTCTTTTCCCCCCAAGGTACAAATGTCAATATTGGATTTTCTCTGGTTGAATGAATGTGTCACAGAGCAGATTAACCACTGGCAGTGAAAAAGAACTTCCATTTGCCAAAACGAAATTTCTCACAAATGGATCAAAAGAGTACAGAAAAGGTACAGAAAAGAAGCAAGACAGGAAATCTTGCCAAATTTAGTCATGATGGTTCATTAAACTGAACTTTAGACCTCGGTATATGTCCTTTAGCTAGAAGCTCCTGCTTTCAGCTGTCAGGATGTAGAGGCTTATGTGTGCCCATGTCTGTGTGTGCAAGTACGTGTACACCTGGGGATGAGGTGGCAGGGCAGTAGCTAATGAAACAGATGAAGCTAATACTCATCACAGCAGAGCTCCTCAAAAGCTCACTTCTCTCTTGGCTACCTCAATTTTCACAGTGCAGACTGAATTTCCCCTCTCACTCTCTGGGCAATGCTGCTGTTCCACCACTTAATGTTGTGCGTTGCTAATTGCAGAGCAGTGTTCGAGGCATGTGGGCTGGGGAAGGACCTGGTCCCTGTGAGCCAGGCTGGGTGGAACATTTGCTGCTGAGGGAGCACAGGCTGCCTCTTCATGCTGGGTACAGCTGCTAACACTCCTGGATGTCTGAGTGCCTGAAAAAAAATGTCTCCTTCCCCCCTCCCTAAACCTGAATGGCATCTGTTATTCCAGCATAAGCAATCTCCCTTTTTGTTTACATGATAACATAAGTTGTGTGGTGTAGTCGACACATTGGAAAGAAGTGATGCCATCCAGAGGGACAGGCTTGAGAGGTGGGCCTGTGTGAAATTCATGAAGTTCAAAACAGCCAAGTTCAAGGTCCTGTGCCTGGACTGGGGAAATCCGAGGCACAAATACAGGCTGAGGGATGAGTGGACTGAGAGCAGCCCTATGGAGAAGGATCTGGGGATGTTTGTGGATGAAAAGCTGGACATGACCCAGCACTATGCACTTGCAGCCCAGAAAGCCAATTTCATCCTGTGTGGCCAGCAGGATGAGGGAGAGGATTCCCTCCCTCTACTCTGCTGTCCTGACACCCCACTATGGGGTCCCATCGTAAGAGGAACATGGACCTGGTGGAGCCAGTCCAGAGGAGGGCCACAAAGATGATCAGAAGAGGTCTGGAGGACCTCCCATGAAGGCAGGCTGAGAGAGCTGGGGCTGTTCTGCTTGGAGAAGAGGAGCTCCAGAAGACTTTACAGCACCTTCCAGTACCTGAAGGGCCTGCAGGAGCGCTGGAGAGTGGCTTTTCACAAGGGCATGTAGTGACAGGACAAGAGGGAATGGGTTCAAACTGACAGAGGGTGGGTTTAGATTAGATATTAGGGAGAAATCCTTTACCATGATGGGGTGGAACAGGTTGTCCAAAGCTGTGGAAGCCTCATCCCTGGAAGTGTTCAAGGCTAGGCTGGATGAAGCTTTGAACAACTTGGCCTAGTGGATGGCATCCCAGCCCATGGCAAAGGGGTTGAAACTAGATGATCTTTAAGGTCTCTTCCAACCCAAACCATTCCTTGAATATATGGCAGGTTGTTTAAGTTAGCTCAGCTCACCTTGGATTCAATTCTTGCTGGAAAACTTAATTGACCTTGTTATTTATTATTCTTTCAATTTTTCTGCTCCCTGCAAATCTCAGTGGCAATAACTTTATATGTTCTTCTGGTTCACTGATTCTTTTTTTTTCCTTGGTATCATTTCAGAGGCCTTTATCAGTTTTCCACTTCTGTGGTTTTTAAGTTTTACATGTTTATTGCCTTGTTAATTATCATAAAAAGGGTAGCAGAGGAAAGAAAGGGAAGAAAAATAGGATACACACGCTTCTGTTATTAATATATAATGGATTCAGTAATGTCCCAATTGTTTACCACCAAGTACCAGCATCCACAACAGTGGATTGCAATGCAATGTGTTGTTGAAGTGTGGCGACTGCAAGGTTCAAAGCACAGATCTGTTTTCTGTTTCCTTTGACTTTACATGGCTGTTCACTGGGAGATAATTGCAAACAGGCAGCTAATAGGTTATGGAAAATGGTAAACCAAAGAGCTGTGGGTCTGATTTTTCAGAGTTGCTGGAGTACACATGTAAGCTCAGAAGTGGTGTTGCTGAATGTTAAAAAGCATCAAAAATTAATAAATATTTAAAAACTAGTAGTTCTATATAATTCAAACCAGAAGAGTTTTTAAAGCTGCCCAAGCCTTTCTTATCTCTGAAAAGTGGGAGACTTTCAGTAAAATAGGAGAAGGTCAGTATTGATAGAGGGTCCTTACTCCAGCCAGATGATTTAAATTACTTTTAATTTAAAGAAGATTCTGGACCAACAACATCAGGGCTGTTACTGGCATCAACACACATTAAAATGAGCATGGAAACTATGTAATGGCTGACTTTAATGTTTTTTTAAAGACAAACTTGGTGCCTTTCAGTGGCAAGATTTCAAGTGAGATGGCTAAAAGTACCTGTAGTGTCATGGTGAGCAGCTATAAAGTGCTTGACTTCATGCTTGGTCCAATTTGTTTTGTTCAGGACTGTCGTGCCACAGAAGCCCAGGGTGGTTCAGCTGGACAGGCAGTGGCGCAGGACACGAGAAATTTGCTCCAAATCCAGACCATGCCTTGGATGAAATTATCTTGTCTTAACTGAAAAATATGCATTGATCCAAAATCGGTAGAGCAAGGGTGAAACTGATTTTTATTTTCAAATAACCTAAAAGCAACTGTATCGCTACTCTAAGTGAGGTGGTATATTGGGATGAAATATTGGTATACATAATAGATTGTAATGACATTTTTATGACAGTCAGAGTCAAACCACCTGACAGATCCAATAATTTCATGGAGAATCAGTATCTAGGTTATCCTAAAATGGTCTAGTGAGGACATCCCTGCCACTGAGCGCACAGAAGGTAGTCAACAGCAGCAGTCTGATCCTGGGAGTCTGCAGCTGGGTCAAAAGTTGTGAGCAGCCCAGAACTCTTCCTTTGGGTACTGGGAAGTGCAGAGGGAAATGTTGGAACAATGCCCTTTTCATTTAGGTTATTTTTTTTTCAGTTCCATGTCTATGTCAGGCTGACAGCAAGCAGACAGCTGTGTTACTAACAGACTATCTGAATAGTATTTGTTCCTCGGGAGTGCTGGTTTACAAAGTTCTACCAAAATTCTGAATATAGCATAAGCAGGAAATACCACCCTGAAAGGTAGAAGTGGTGTATTTGTTAGAGAATGCAAATGAAATTGTCAATATAAAGGAGAGGGGGATACAGCCAATAGTTAGGAGCTGCTCCAGAAGCAGATGAGTGAGGACAGGGAAGTCACCTCATGCAAGACAAGAGGAAACTCAAAGCAAGAAACTCTGACATAAATGAAGAAGAGCTGGAAGAGCAGCCAAGATGACTGCCTCCATTGGATGTGTCTAGTCCAAACAGCTGGTGCAATATTGCAGGATGTGACAGCTTCTCAGGTCCCCATGTCTTCGGGGAGAACTTGAGCAAAGAGCACTGTAGCCCTGTGCAGACCCAAGCACCTGGTTTCCTCCTCACAGGGGTGCAGGAGGTGGTGCTGGGGAGAGGATCTGTGTTAGGGTAGGGTGAAACGAGATCCAGCCCTCTCTGGTGTTGCCTAAATTAGCTGAAGCTTGATCTTGAGATAAAGTATGGCATTTAGTTCTTGTATGGCTGCTCGCAGGTTTGCAATCAAATGTTTGACCCTGAATGAACAATACATGAGGGAGCTTTTCTGCCTCCAGTTTTTATCCATCATGTTAATTTGCAATAAACATGTCTGGTGTAATCTGTTGCTGAAAACTGAGGTATGGTTTGTAGGGAGGAATTAGTGTAAAAGGCAGCTCTAGTGCTTGTCACCCAGCATGAGCTGTACAGGTCTCAAAAGCAGGGATGTGCTCTCTGCCAGCCTGCCTGCTATGCCAAAATAGTGCCAGGGAGCTGCTTGTTGCAGATGTCTTCGACCTCCTGCATGGCTCTTTCACAAAGGGGCTGGTCCAGGTCCTACAAGCTCTGAGCACTGTTCCTCAGAGGAGCTGCAATGTTCAGGGGTTTGCTGTGCCTGATCTGCAAGGAGAGCCCTTCCCTCTCCCAGCGCCATAAGCCCTGCTTTTCCATCAGCTTGTGTGTGAAAAAAATTATATTGATAACTTAAAAAGTCAACATCAATGACTGGAGTCAGAGCAATAAAAGTGAAGTGCATGGCTGCTGCCAGGCTTCTTTCTCGCTCCTTGGTGTTCTGGCTCCAGCATTCAAGCGATAGATTTAAATATAAAACAGATCATTAACGGCTGGCTCAACATCTGCTAATATTATTTTCCTTGCATTGTCTGTGCGTCTTTGTTTATCTCAGTGTGCTACTTTGTTTTTCCCCTCTTATAATAAGGATCATTCCTTTATTTTAAAGCGCTGCATCAATTTTCAATTGCTTGGGCTCTTGGAGCCTCCCACGCTTTGCCCACATGTTTGCACCGCACGAAGAGGTGGAGAAACAAAGCGAATGAGAAGCGTGGGATGATTGTTGCTTCAAAAAACAGTAATTAAGAATCTGTTAGAAAAATAACAACTGAATTTAATAAGAGCTTAACTTAACTGTGTGAGCTGGACAGAGAGAGACTCCTGGGCTCTCTCATGGAAACCAAGGAGCTCGACTCCTCAGGAATCTTTCAAGTGACATTGAAATGGATTCATGGAGCTCCACTTAGAGGCATTGTTCTTGTTTCTATTGGAGAGATAACTTGCCTTTTTCTTTAGAAAGAAATTATAATAACCAGCACTGTGATGAAAAGTCAAATACAAAAAGTGAAAACTTTGGTATAAAATCTACCCTTATACTAAGATAGCTGATTTATATCCACAAAATCCTGGCCAATTCTCAGTTAAGTCCCAAAGCTTCTTGTTATTATCCGTATCTCTCTATCTCCCTACCATGGTGCAGATGATGCAATATGCAAAATCACCAGCTGTTCACATATTCATAAAGTACTTAAGCTGAGTGAATTGAGGATGGAGTGTACTTTTTTACCTTGAAAATCATCTGTATTTCTTTTGCCCCCGGTCTCCCAACTTCATACCTCTTAAAGTTCATAACATTTATCCTGATGAAAAAGAACTAAAGAGAGAAATTAGATCCGTAAATACCTACTGAACATAACTTTCTGGGAAGCAGATGGACCTATAATATGTTATCTTATGACTAGAGCTGTCTTCTGCTTAGAGCTGTTCAAGAGGATCTCACTCCTTACTTGCCAGAGATGAGCAAAGGAGTCTTTCAAGTGGGCTTTCCTTTTTTTCTCATAGGCAGAAGTAAAAAGTCCCTTTCCTCTTCCTAGACCTCAATAGGCCTTCTACTACCTCAAGAGATCTCTCGCTGCGTGATTGGGTTTCTGGTTGTCCAGAGGAGTTCTCAACCCTGAAAGAACAGGGAATCTCCACCACTTTTAAGGCACTTTTAGTTCGGAAAACCCAGGTTCAGTACTTTATTGCTGGTCCTGGGGCCAGGAAACACATCATCTCCCACACATCAGGCCCCTGTACCTGGGCCTGAGACAGCAGCCTTGAGCTGCTGGCATGCTTACTCCCCCTATCTTGGAGACAAATGCTGGAAGATGACTCTAAAGCATGGTCCAATTCCCCTACTGTACCATCTGTGTCTCCAAAGGTCTCCCGTGCCTGTTTTCATCTTCAGTGCTTGCTGGGATTTTGCTGAGACTGGTAGCAATTGCTGTACATCTGCCTTAGGAGAAGTCTCCCACCAGTGTAATAAAGACATGGACTGTTTAGTGTCACCCAGAGAACTCTGGACAGTCCTTCTCTACAACAGCATATTGCCATTGTTTTTTTAGGGCCCTTAAATTTGTGAGAGGTGACAGTAGTATGTTAATGGTGACTCCATAAGTAAGAAATGAAACTGCTCTGCCTTGGCATGACTAGTTCCTTTCTGCTACCTCTGTCATGTTGAAATTTTATTTGAGAATGACACATTTCCAAAAGGTTTGATCAATAAAATGTTGCCCCAAGTGCTATGATGGCTGGTAGCAAGTTTAAGGCAGACAGAAGTGCAAGTTATATTATCCAGTGTCTCAGGATGGTTGGGCTGGAGGAGAAACAGACTACTTGCAAAATCCATCCCTGGAGTGACAAAATTTGGAATTGTTTTTGGTGCTCACCCACCCTTTGGCTTAAGGAGATCTTGCAAGGCCCTCCTTGCTGGTAGCTTAAATATGACCTCATTACAGGGAAATGTTGAGACAGATAGTAGCTGCAGTAGTTCAGTAACGATAACTCAGTAGTCTGAAAATTTCCTTTGGGTATCTCACACAAAACACTTCAAAAGCTGAGGCACGTCATTCTCAGTATTAAGCAATAATTTGAAATACTGCAGATCCAGATGCTGACTTCCCACTGAATTCATTGTAAATCACATGCATTTGTACTGTCTTAGTCTGGCCAAAGAGCTCTCACCCGAGGAAACAAGTTATGCTCAAGTCTGCATAAACAAACCCACACACCAAGCTTATTTCACAAGGCAAAATTCCCTCCCTAAACACAGGTGGGGAGATCAGACTGTTGACTTCCCTACACAGAGACCAAAAAGGCTGTGCTTCATTGTTGTGGAAAGCCAACAATGGTGGGCATTCCATGGTTTGCATTCATACAAAAAGTGGTTTTGGGTCAGGGTCACAGTTTTTTCACCAGCAACCTACGAAGTGCCTGGCATGCATTTGGAAAACGGATGGAAGTGGAGGATGAAGTTCATCCCATGAATGGAGTGTTGGAGGAGGCTCATCAGAAATCAGGTGGATCTCAAGCTGTTGGGGCCCATCACCATCCTGAGCAGACTCCATGAAATAGCCTAAACCAAGGTTTCCCATCTGCTCCAGGCCTGACAGCTGCTTCACTGCATGACAAAACTGAGGACACGACACCATTTTGCTTCTGTGCTTGTAACAGTGATTCTCTCACGTTTTAAATAAACTTTTGACTTCTGTCCAAATGCAGTATCTGGGAGGAAAAGGAAAACTCAAACTGCTTGCAAACACATGAAATAGGTGATAAATAGATGCAGTCTGCATAGTATTATATGGAAACTGAGCTTGCATAAATCATAACTTTTCAGTCTTTCATTAAACGAGTGGGACTGAGTTTTACCATATATTTTTTAAAAGACTAAGAGTAATTTAGCTATGATGAGGAATAGACCACCCACTAAATTTGTTCTGCTTCACCACATTCCAACTTCTCACGTGTCACCTGTTGATAATTTTTCAGAAACCAACCTGGAATACTACCTGAACATCTGAAAAAAGCATCTGCTTCCAAAACATGTGAAAGGCTTCAGAATGCAAATAACTGAGAGCTCCTGGACAAAGAGTTTCAAAGACCCTAATTCTTCCCACTGCTTTGAACTGAGGTTGTATGTCCCAGACTGCTCTCATCTGTGTGTCTTCGTGAGAGAGCTCCCATAAGGCAAGTGCCTGTTGGCCAAGCTCTCCTGGCTTTTCATGAAAGCGCCTTTTGTCATTGTAGAAAAGGACTTTAGAGAAAATTACTGATGTATGAGAAGAAAATTTCTTTACTGTAGCTACCAACCATGTAGACAGAGAAGGTTAAGCCTAAAACCCCGTGGAGGTTTCCTGAAAATTTGAGCCTGTTATATTCACACATTTTGGCAGGGAGGTAGACACTTGCTCTGAGCTCTGACTGTTCTCATACACACTTTTTCTCATCTGGGCAGATTCTCTGAGGTTTGGCACCGTACTGGTGTAACCACATGTTTCCTGGCTGGCTTGGAGTGTGGTCAAATCAAGCTTGAGTCTGCCTGCGAAACACTGTGAAGACATAGCTTTTGATGTGTTCCTGAGCCAGATGTAGGACTTTCTAGCATAAGGAATGTGGAATAGCAAGTTTTATGACATCTGGTGGTGCAAATGCTATCCTGGATTGAGCACTGATTCCTATCCAAAATTATAATCTCATTTTGTGGGCTGTACTTATTCAGGGTCTGTATCTCCAATGCTTGAGTGTTTTCCTCACAGTTTGCGTTTGCCTATTCAAAATAGATTGCGCCTTGCATGGATATGCATGAAAACAGTTGATTTGCAGGTGGAAATGAGCTGCTCCTAGTATCTGGAAATAATGAGAAAAATGAAGAATCACAGAGAAGCTGATATTCTTGTGTTAAATGTCTTGTAAACAAAACAAAGAAAAGAAGTAGCAGCATATGTAATAGGCCTGTTTATTGTCCCCAAGTTATGAAATGTTTGCTTGACTGAGCAACGCCTCTGCCAAATGTCTCATGAAGAGCTTTGTTGTGACATAAGTTGAAGTCAAGGAAAATCCGTATTGTTATAGGCATTTTGATCTGTCATGGACTGTGTCTGCAGTGTGACTGGACTGTGTTCTCTACAGTGAAGTACACATGTCAACGCCCACAAGTTAATGCAGACTAGGGAAGAAGCAAGATGATAAAAAAAGCTGTGAAAACTTTTGGGAAAGAAGCTGAGCAGGGAGAATCTGTACGTGATATCTCTGGGACTTGTGGGCGCTCAGCAGCTCCAAAAAAAACATACCACTGATGGTGGTTCTTAATATATTGACTTAGTTGCTGAGCTGCAGGCAGAAAAACAGAAGTTCGGGGGGGATCTGGCAGTCTGTGCTTGTTTGTCCTCCTTAAATGTGTGGCAGGAGACATCTAAGCACATGCTCATCATACTGTAAGAGAGCTTGAGGGGATAAACAGAAGCATGAAGAGGTTGCTGAAACCTCCGATGTAATTTTTCTCTTCTCAAACAATTGTGCATGAGTTCATTTACTTTGAGCTGGACATGGTGTGAACCTGACATGAAAAGCACATGAAGCCAGTCAGGAAGAGTTAGTTTTGGCATCCTCTACATTCCTGAAAAGCCGTGATCATCCTTATATAGAAGTGCTGCTGCAGGCACCGTTGAGATAGGTACCCAGGAAAATCCTGGGAATAGACCAGATGTAGTCTCTTGTCCTAAAAGTGCTGTGTCATGTGAGCTCCAATACCTCTCATCTTGCTGATTAAGTGTGAGAGAACAAAGAGTACCCCATCACCCCTCCCAAACTCAACAGCTGCTACTTGGAAGAGGCTTTTTTCCCCCATAATTGGTATTAGATGATGATGATGCCACAGGCTTTGAAATATTGGAAGCCAGCACTGATCACGCTTACAGATAGCTGAACAATGCAGTGCAATGTAAACTAGGCAAACAAATCCATCTGGGTTGCCAGAGAAGGCAGAGAAAAGCTCTAATCTTCTAGAAGCAGCTGTTGGCCAAGCTGACATTGAAAGGCATTATTTTTAAAATGAAAGCCTCTGTGCGGGTGATGAAAGCTGCTGCATTTCTTGCTTTGGACTGGAACCACTTGTCGGTAGCCCAGACAGAGATCAAAATTATTGAGTGCTGCAGAGCAAGAGTGATAAGCAGGACCCTCTTCAGTAAGTAATGGATTCCTGTCCACTCTGGGACATGATGGCTTTTGCCAGGAATATTTTCTTACTGGGGCAGGGTGGGAGCAGTGCTGAGCCAGGGCAGGACAGCTGATGGTGCACCTGAGCTGGCTGAGAGGCTGTGGTGTGTATCCTGCCTCGGGTGCTCACCAGACTGAATAAGGGAAGAGGCTGGTTTCCCCACCTGATTCCTCCTGGAGAAGTTCCAAAGCATGGGGAAGTTTAGAGCCAGACTTACCAGCCCATGCCAAGTCCTAGGGTGGGCCTTGTCAGGATGGTTAGGTGAGCAAAACCTTCCTCGGGTAGCTACAGCCTGTGGCAGAACACAAGTAATGCCAGGGGTCTGGATGTGCCATTCATGTGAACCAAGCTACATCAGTCAAAGCAGCTTTATTTCAGGACAAGTGAGTCAAACACAGGGTTTTTGCCAATACAATCTTATAAAGGTAGAGGAAAAAGCCCCCGAAGCCTAAAACAACATGATCATACTGGCAAGCTTCTTTAGAGAACTAATCTTAGTGCCTGAAAAAAAATCAGTTAAAAAGAAAAAGTGAAAAATGATGGAATAATTTCATTTTTGAGGACATCAATAAACTGTGGGTTTTCATCCAAGGTGAGAGGATACAGTTCAAATGTGGACGAGCAAAGGAGAAGAGATTTCCTGTTCATACAGTGCTCTCAGGAGGTTGGTGGTAGCTTACCAATGGCAGCAGCCAGTGAAATAGTTGTAATTTGTATTGGTCTTAACAATCTGTGATGCCTGAGGGATGCTACAAAGATGCGTATTTTTCTTTTGTGCACTGTGACTGACAGAGAAATAAAAGCCACCCCCACCAGGATAAGTAGCATCATTATCCATGCTGCAGACGGGGACACTGGACCACAGAGGGGTTTTCTCAGAGCTGTGGAGTCATGGCAGGGCTGTCAGGTGTTGGTAGGGGCTGGGACCCAGGCCTCCTTCACAGGGAAGAGACAGGCACTGGAGGATGTTGTGCCACAGTCTGTTGTGAGCAGTTAGCAGTTCCGTTGGTACCTGGCAACCAACGAAGGAGTAATCTTGACTTAAGGCTTCTTGGCTTGAAGGATTGAAGGAGGAGAATAATATCCAGGGTTAGTACTAAGCCCCTACTCTGAAAGAGCAAGTTTTCCTTTGGGCATTGATGCTGGTGGTTGCTTGGCAGAGAAAACATGGGAGCGGAGGAGCAAGCAAAACATTTCATTATCCCTTTTGCCAGAGAGTTGAAGGAATCTGACAGGGAGACTTGTTTAGCTGCAAAGCCATATAGATCATATTGTCTAAATACATTTTGTTTTCCTGTTAAACTCCATTTATAAGACTGACAAGAGGACTAATAAAATCTACTAAGAACAAGGGTGGTAATTTAGTACTCAGAGAGCGAGAGAGGAGCTGTACCTGAGGAATGCCTGTGCTGCTCTCATGTCTTCAAGCCATGCCTGAAGCACAGGTATTTCTTCTGATGAGCTATGAGCGGGAACAGAATGGGGTTTTTTAATCACTTTTTTCTTCTGGACAACATCTACTGCCTGTGTTCTGAGGCTTTTCATGTGAAGTTGATGCCAGCCAGCTTTACAGAGAAAACTTAAAAGGCTCAATAGGTACCGCAGTGTTCCGTGAGAGGAAAAACAAAGCACCCCAGACTCAAAGGTTACTTTTGGAAGAGGTCTCTCCCCACTCTGCACTGGTTTGGGGTGGCTTCCATCACAGCCTTGTCAGTCAAATTTGAGGTGCCTTGTTTTTAAAGTGGTCCACCAGCAGAAATACATGGGTCTCATCTGTCTATCACCTGCTCGGCAATGGCCAGTCAATGCACTGCACGGTCAGATGCAATCTAAAATAGGGTCAAAGCTTCAACCAAACTTTCAACAGCTTTGTTATTTCCTATTTGCTTTGGTCTTTCATTTTTTTGGCACAATTTTTGAGGAAGAAAACGGATTCATTTTTAATGAACATTTTAAAAACTAATTCAATATTCTTGTTTAAATATGTCAGTGTGAATAGTGAAAAGCAAGGGGGAAAACCACCAAAGAAATGAAAACCCAAATCCAAAATATAGTTTTGTGGAATGACTCCAATTTATATAGTTATATATTGAGATTTATATAGTTATGTTTTGGTGTCCAGAATTTTCCCTGAGATCAGCCTTTATCTTAATAGTTCCTGCCCAGCGCTGCTGTGTGAGGTGAGCTCGTGGTTAAACAGCTGCTATACTCCGACCAGAGGTGGAAGCATTTCCATGATGGTCTGAAAAGAACTAGTGTACGGCATTTGTACAGCTCTTTGGGGATCTTTCTGGATGAAAGGCGCTATTATACGGGTAAGATCATTATCATTATCATGAAAAACCTTCTCAAGGAAGCAATTCCACCTTCTGCTTCTGACACCTCATTTCTCTGTTGTCTCAGGAGCCTCTTTTGTATCTCCTAGGAGTGTCAGTTCACATCTTAATCTCTTTGTATGTAATCTCATTACAGATAATCCCATTTGCTAGAGATGTCAGTACTTCTCCACCATGTGAGGAAGGATTTCCACACCGCTCATTTTGTAACTGAACCCAGCCACATTCACTGTACAAAACAGATGGGCTATAGCCAGAATCTCTGTTAGGTTAGGTTTGCTGTGGGCAGGGAAATTCAAGGAAGGAAGGAAGGAAGGAAGGAAGGAAAGAAGGCAACACATTTTTGCTAACACCATCCCATTATTTTTTTTTCTCCATTTCATTTTTTATGTGCAAGAGAAATTTCCCCTTTAAAAAAACCCCACAAAGTTTATAAAAAAGTGTTGATAAAAGAAGTTTGGAAATTACTTTCGCCGCCATCTATCTTCAGTCAGGTCTGCCTGGTAGAGGCAGATGCACTGTGAGCTTTCCCCACTTTGATTCCTTATCTTTTAGTAACTCTTGTCAATTAAGGAGGATATAGTCTACTCTCAATTCATTAAATGCACCACAATTGTCAGTTAGTGACAGGCTCAGGGGAGGCCAGGACTAAGCAAACATAAGGGATAAATGATACAGGAACAGCACAGTTTGGAGAAAAATGGGGCCCCCTTTACATAACATGTTTATCTTTAAAATCTTAAGTAAGCTACTATCATTGATAAAAGTCCAAACCCTTATATTCTTGAAGGGAAGACTGGGGAAAAAAAGAAAGCAGTCACTCTCCTTTGACGGTTTGAAAAAAGAAAAGATGTTTGTACCACTCACTGACTGGCTAATGAATAATCAGATTTCACAGCTTGAGTGCTGGGGTGGTAATTTGGTTGCACGCCATGCTCCAAATCCATGGAATAGTGCTTCATTAATGTGAAGACCTGTATAATCAAACAATTAGCAGTCTCTCTGCTGCTAAAGCAGCTTTTCATCAGCATATATACTTCGTTGTAAGATGAGTCTCAAATTACTGGATCTGACAGCAACTAGTCTTTTACTAAATCACAGCAGTAGTAAAGTAGGGTGGACAGAACATTCATTTTTTAACCCATGATTCATTCAGGAGGTTCATTCTATCCATGCCACATGCCATATATAACTATCATTGAGAAGGTCATGACATTGTAGGTGAACTGAAATTGCACCTAAATGAGTAAATCACGGATTAGATTTTTCTTTAACTGAATATGCAAGTGCCATAAATTGGCAGTGAAATGTTGCTACTTCTCACTTCACCTACTTCTCACTTTGTTTATCTTCCAGGAAGGAGGAAGAGAAGATTCCCCTTCTTATGGGAAGAAGATACCCATATTCCAGTACCCAAATGTCACCCCTGACCCTTCATTGCAGGGGATTTAACTGTACAGGCTGAAGGAAGCGCCACAAGTTTCAACTCTTTCTGTATTTTGGGTTTGTTAAGGCTCAAGGGCAACTGCCCTCTGCTCTCCAGTTCATTTGCCAACATCACAGCTAAGGAAGAGGAGGTGGAAAAAGTGAAGATGAGTCCATAGCGCAGCATTAATCTTCACGTATCCATGACTCACAATATGAGTCTCCTGCACATTTCAAGCCCAGGAAGCCCTGGTGCATACAGTCTCTTATGCCTTTTATCTTCATGCCAGCTGGGGATGTGGTTGGCACCTTCCAGGGGACAGAAGCATCGATACGGGCCTGAGCAACTGCTCATGCACCTGGTGCCACCAGCCTGGTGGGCAATGGAGCTGTTTGTTGGAAGGATGGGACAATGCATAGGATCAGAGTAAGCTAGAAAAGCATACAGAATGGTAAAGTCATTGCATATGGATGTTTTGTAGAGAATTCCTTTCTTTAATTACAGACAAGTAAGGCTTGATATTATTTATTTCTATGCAGGCTACATGGTTTTTGGTTTGCTTTCATACTGCCTTGATCTTTCCAGAAATGGAGTGAGCGCCAGCGGGTTTGTTTTGCTCTGTGGCCCAGCAGGTGCTAGCTGCTGAGTGTACTGGAAACATCCAGCGAGTGTTTATGATGTGGCAAAGACACTGCACCAGAACCTTAGCTTCTGTGAGACAGCACAGCAAAGACCATTCGTGTCAGCTGAGACATCGATCCATTACATTTAAGATCTCATCAGCAATAGCTGATTTATGGCGAGGCAGTGCTGGACTGTTTTCATGGATGCAGTGCTTTATTTGGTTTTCTTTCCTGCTTGTCAAAACTAAAACCAAAACAACAAAAACCATCTTGCAGGTGCTGTACCTGTTTCAGGACCTGAATGTCTGAAGTGAAACTCATTGATAGCTGAAAGGTAGCTCAAAGTACCTATCAGTCTGCCCTGTGTGAATAGGTGTTTTCTAAATATCAGATGTAGTAGTGATAATGAGTTCAGGTTCACTCTAGGGAAGATTTTCTCCAATAACAGTCTCAAACCTAACCATTTCAGAAAAGATGAAAGGAAAGGTCTCCTGCTTTCAATATCTGTGTCAGTCTAATACCAGCTTGAGAAGTGTGTGCTGCAGAGATCATCCTGGTTTTTTTTTATCAGAAACAGAGAGATGGAAAGTGGAAAAGGTCAAAATATCCCTCAAGCTGACTACCTGTTTTTTGAGCAAGAACTGTGAGGTACTAACGCATAATCGCTTTCAATACAGCTGGCCTCCACCAGCATTTTCACCCAAGCTGTGATCTCCTTTTGACTTCCAAGACTCTGTAATCACTGAATTCAGAAAATCTGTCACACTTCAGTGGTTGTTCGTTGATCCAGGAACTGCCCTTACTGTCAGCAGCACAAGTGAACAGAGGACAGGACCCAGCACAGGATTCGTCCCCTGCTGCGTGCCTCTATGTGCTGTCGCTGACTCCTGAGGGGCACCCCGGGTCAAAATGGGTACAGTTTCTACAAAAATGGAATCTCAAAGTAAACAAGCAGGTGGTATTTTTAATCCCTTAAAATGCCTCTCTCCAGTACACACCAAACGTCTCTCTAGCACAGGCCATGCCTCTGCCATTGTCTAAGTAAAGAACTGCACAAATGAAGATTTGCATTTCAGGTGATGGGGTTGGCTGGTTTGAAAGTATTAATGCCTGGATTTAAGAAAAAAAAATTCCAACATGTAGCTTTGAAATGCTGATGATTTTAAAAATCTTTTTAATGGTATAACTCATGAGGTCACGTGCAGTGTTCTCTTCATTGTGCCAGGGAGAGGAAACAGAGTGCATTACTAAACACTAAATATGCTCATTTATTTTCCTAGGCACTCATTTTGCTTATAACTATTTCTATGTGTATGCTGAAACTTACGAACACATTCATAAAGCTGTTCTTGCTTTATGAAATGATTCTGTGACACACTTCCTCCAAAAAGAGTTCTTTGTCCTAACCTTGCCTAAAAAACAACTAGGAATATTTTTCCATTGGTTTTCTTTACAAATGTCCTCCATTATTTACTTCATGGAAATAAACCAGAAAGGGCTCTAATCCACCTGAGACGAGGGTCCTTCTTCTGGGGCAGGCTCTTCAGCCTTCCAAGCAGAGGAGAGGTGGTGGGTTGGCTCCAGCCACCCTGCACTGTGGAGCCCCTTGTTCAGAGGCACTGTCCTGCAGGGGACGGCAGTCTATCACTGGTGCGGTTCGCCAGCATTCCCAGAAGCCCCACTCAGGGCAACTGGTGCTGCCTAAATTTTCAGGGCATTTCTATAGCACAGCCATGAGAAGAGGGTAGAGCTGTGGCCACCTGCTGACAGGCTATGATGCCATGAGCTCTGGCAGGGGTAGCATTTATCTTCAGAAGGACAGAGTGTGAAAGAGGCTCAGGAAATTCATAAGGAGGAGTAAGCTTTAACAAATGCCCTAGAGGAACTAGGCATAAAGTCTCCTCACAGGGGTCATGTGCCTACATCTCACCAATGCTTTTATAATCTTACCCTTAAGCCACTTACTTGATCTCAGGTTCAGCCTCCCTCTCTGCAAACCCCTGGAAGAGAAAAAACAAGAAAGAAAAAAACACAGGCAGAAATGCAACAGAAGCAGCGAGGCAATGACTGCTTTCTCCTTGCTTATGGAAATGGTGGGTGTCCCAATGTAGCAGAGGATGCAAACCCCTGCCAGGGGATCCCAGCTGCAGGAGGAAAGCAGAACCAGCACCTTGCACCTGCTGCAATGTTTCCTGCTTCAGAATGCTCTCCCTTGACAGAGCAACATACACTGCAAGTGTACACTCTGTGTAGATACAGGTTAAAGAGTGTGGATTTATAGTATGACATTACACTCACTCATACAGACCCCTATTGTTTTCAACCACACATTTTTTACCATGAATCGTATTTTTTTTCTATGCATTCTTTGGTTGTAAAAGCTCTTCTCCTTGCCTCAGACCCCTGCCCCTGCCATACCCTACATTCTGCAGATGCTTCTGTGTGCTTTCAAGTACAAGCATCTCTGCCATAAGAAAAACAAACTCCAATAGCAGAGACAAATAACATGAAATAACAGAAATGTAAGTGCTGCAGAAATAGGGCCAAAAGGGATGTAAATATCCATGTGGTGCTACAAAAGATACAGTTCCATGAAACTTAGATTGGAAATAAATGAACAGATATACATAAAAAAATCAGTCATTGCCTATTTTAGATTGATTGCAACAAATACAACAGCTCTAAAAAAACGTGGTTCAATGCTCTTATTAAATGAGTTTCATTTGTTGTTGATTTCTAAATAATAATAATGTTATTTTCAGAACTAATTATTTGAATTCTGACAATTCAAAATAAATTCCCCCCAACATCTTTATAAAGATATTAATTTTACCCTATATTTTGAAAAACAGTTTCATTTTCCTTTTCTTTTTTCTTCTGTTTCATAAAACTTGTGTTTTAACAAATCACTGCCATGAGCTAACCCAGATCTGAATCCAGCAAATACTCTCAACATTATCCTTCTCTGTTCACATATATTTGAAGTAAATTACATCAAATTGTATTTGAAATACCAAACTGGCATTAATGGAAGCTTCTTTTGCTCCAGGCACCATTTTAAAATAGATGAGCATAAAAATGCAGTCTGCATCATTAAGTTTATATGAAACTAGTGAGAATAAAAATCACCATGTAAGTTCTAATAAGATGTGTTTTTCATTCCAGTTTAATAACCCAAGACTATATTCATCTTCCAGTATAATAAATACACTGAAAGGAATTCATTCTTTTGTGTTTTTTAACATGTTGAGGGTTTCAGAAGATGGAGTTTTCTGGGAAGCTGGGTGAAGAAAATTCTTTAATATGGCAGTGCGGAGTATTATTATCATAAATAATTAATGTGCACAGCAGAAGAAAGCCTAGCTTCATTAATAATTCTTATTTTTAGTTGGCATAAGCTAGAGGTGCTGAATCTTCTTTTATCCGATCTATGTCAATTTCCTCGATTTAAATTTACTAGATGTTAAAATTTTAAAGGTATGCTACATTTTGCAATGGATTTTTATTTGTGACTTTGCATTAATATCCTACTGTTAATTCTTATCCGCTGAGATATTTTTAGTAACAAGCAAAAAAAGAATCAAAAAAACCCCCGGTAGCAGCCAGGCAAGGTAGAGTGGGCATCAGTGTCAGCTCCTTTCATCTTTCATTTCCCTTTGGGACCAGTTAAGATGCTTCTTTGATTAGAACCTCAGGAAATATTAAAAAGCTCTTCTGTGAATTTAAACTCATCAAACTTGTCTCTGTTTATTTTTTTGAATACTGAGATAATTCACCTCCCACATTTCAAGAACACAGGTTCCTTCCAACCCAACTGCGCTCCTCTGATCAGCAAAGTCACTTGTCAACATCGCTGAATCTCTCTCCAAACAAATGTTAGTGCTTCATTAATGCAGTGCCAGAGTCGGAGCCGCTCCTAAATGTTCCTTATTAGCACAGACAAGGAAGTGAGATGACATTAGAGATGGCACAGAGCTAGCATGCCACGAGGTGAGTGCAGGTAGTGCTGGATTAAAACAAAGGAGGACTGTGTGACACCTGAAGGAAACAAAACACGGAGGGCGGCAGGGGGGAATAATATTCTTTTGTTGCAAAATATTTGTGGGAGAGAGACTACAACTCTCATTGTGGCTTTGGAAAAGCCAATACCACAGAGACGTAATGTTAGCCTGCATTATGCCTTTTAAACAGAATTGCAAATATTCTTGTTAATCAGTGCAAATGTTAGAGATGAATGAAAAGGGACAGGTTTTTTTCCCTCTCAAGCATTTAAAAAGAGAATGTTTGGGGTTTTTTTCCTTCCAAACTGTAGTGGTGGCTGTGAAAAAACATGATTTTTATACTTTTCTCTCCTTTTTAATGGTTTACCTCCTTTTATTTTGCTTGAGACCAAAAGAAGAAGAAAAGAGGGGCAGAAGAAGAAGAAGGAGAGGAAGAAGAAGAAGAAGAAAGATTGCAGAGAACATGGGAGAAGGAAGACAATAAAAAGCAAAATGCATGAGGCTGCTCACTTGGGAAAAGTCCATTTTAACCTCATTTATTTAGGGACAAAAATTTTTAGCTGTTGGCAATGCTTCTAGCATCTGAAGTAGCCCAGGTAGTAATTTCAGCTGTGTATCACAGCATCTTCAGTCAGACACTTGTGTTCCTTACAGAATCAATATCCTTTCAAGCATCTTCACAGCTTTTTCCTACATTAATGTGGTTCATGCTATTTAACCTGTAGATATGCTATGGTTTGTGTCCTGTTGGGCTCCAAGGGCCAAGCTGGGCAAATTGGAGAAATTTGGCTCACATCAGTGAAGAATTGATGCCTCTGTGTAATTGTACACAGATACACCCGAAAAATGAGTGATGTTATTGATCCTGCATGGACAAATTCAGAAGATGAATTTAGACATGACCATGTGTCTGTGAGAAGTGCCACGTTGTTGTCAAACAGGAGATGGAACCTGGGCACTCACAGATAAGCTAGGAGGGGACATCAAGCACGTGGACACTTAAGGTCTTCCCTTTGCTAGTGTCTGCATGGAGTAATACACTTATCCACTGGGGTGTTGTTTTTGCTAAAACATCAACTTTTTCTTTAAGGCACTTACTCAAAAGTATTTTCAGCTTTTTTTTTTTTTTCTTTTTTTCTCCTTTCTAAATTGTTCACTTCTTCTTTTCTCCCTGGCACATTGTCAGGTTGTACCATTCCGGAACAGCATGCTGTATCTATCATCTTTCTTTTCAAGGTTTCAGGATCCTTTAGAAAGCTGGTGGTCTGTGATTTTGCTGCGCTGTTGTCATGGACTGCAAGAGGTGACATTCCTTTATTTTATTTGGGTATCTGCTACCATTAAAATGGAAAAGAGTGGCAAAACTTAGTGTTCCCAAACCATCATACTCACTAATCAGCTAACACGAACCAATTATACAATAGGTGAAAGACATGGGCTTGCATGCTAAAATCTGCGTTTTCCTGCCTTCTTTATTTCCTATCAATCTGCTGTGACAATGGGTTTATTTTGCAGGAAAATATGCAAATACCTTAATCTGGTGGAACAGTATGACAGTCTGAATGTGAGTCTCTTCATGGTATGTTGACAAACACTTGTTTAAGAGGACCAGCCCTAGGAAGATGATAAATTTCTGAGTGCAAAATCAGAATCTCTGCAGAAAAACTGCATAGCCATTTGAAAAAAAAGAATGGATGGGTACTGAGGATCAGTCTCTCGAAATAAAACATTTTCATCTTATCTGAAATGTGATATATTAGCAAATGAGTAGGTGAAGGAATTTGGGAACTTTTGCTGCTTTCTTTCTGCACCCACATAATGAAAAAGCCCACCACTTTTTGGAAGGTCTGTTGTCTCTGTTTTGTTTTATACATTAATTATATAGCATCAACTGTTGGAGAAATAGTTCTAAAATATTCCTCCAAATGTTGAAAATATATCTTTGGAGACTTTCAGATTTTTTTTTTTCCAACATCCTAATTTCAAGAGTGATTTAAGAACTGATTGGCGTTTGGCAAAAAATGAATGATAATGAACTCATTTCAATAGAGATGGACCAGATACCATGCCGGCTGTTGAAACTTTTCAAAGCTGGTTTCTCTCCAGTAAATGTGATCCTGCAGGCTCTGTCCATCTGCCTACAAGAAAAGAGACATTCGCATTCTGCAGGAAACACTGCTGAGAAAATACCAGTAAGGATTATTGATTTTGTGATCTCTCGTCATTCTCAGCAAGGAAACTGGACGACAATAAACACTACAGCAAAACAACAGTACTGAGCTACTTCACGTCCCCTCTACCCCTTTTTTCCCTGTGTTTTTTCCCCTTTTTTTTGTCCTTTTTGCATTAGCAGGTAACAAGCTTACTTCAGTATGTTTGCCAGACAGAGAAGTAGCAGCTCGAATAAGTCTGAGCCCTCCTCACAGCAGGGATGCTCAGGAGTGACCTGAAGCTGTTGCTTACAAGGATGGTTTAATTCTGGCCTCACCCTAATTTTTGCTGCTGCAAACTGAGTCACAGACACCACATTAAACAGCTGAAGCGAAAAACTGCACCAGCCGTTAGGCTGCTCCTGTTGCATGAAATTGAAATTGCTCCGAGATTTGAGGAAAATACCATGAATCCACCCTCAGACATGACACCTGTGGGAGAGGCTCTTCCTCGCCCAGTGCCCACCAGCCCACCTTGTTCAAGTCCAAGGTGGCCAACTCTGGTGGAAGGGTCTCCAGCCAGTGCCCTCCCTCAGGTGGCATGGCCACCAGAAGTGTCCCAGCCCCTGGGGTGAAACTCAGCCCAGCCCTCAGGGCAGCTCAGCTCACAGTGCTCATTTCTCAGTTATTTCATCTCTCCTCCAAAGTCTGTCACATTTCTCTTTCCCCCATCCCCCCCCACCAAGGGATGGTTTCTCTGTCTCCCTTGGGTGTTTTCTGCTGCTGCCAAGGTCCCAGTCCCCATCCCAGTCTCCGTCCCAGCCTCTCTTTGTGCCTTTGTTTTCGAAGGTGGCTCTCAAATGCGGTGTCTGTAGGCTCACCTTTGCACAGCATCACTGCTAAATTTTTTATCAGTGGTAGTAAAACAAAGGAAATGAATAAACTCACAGTATTTAACCAATGGCGTGTGGCTAAGCTGCAGGCCTTATCCTAGTTTACAGACATGAGCAGGGTGTCAAGCACCAATCCTACAAACCAATTAGCATCCCAGGAGATTTTGCTCTGGTGCTTGGTCATGCAACTATCATTAATGTTATAGTTGCACATGGCCAAAACACAAGACAGAGGAAGGACTTCTGCATTTCATGCTGAATTCTCTGCTCCATCAGTAGTTAATTAAAAAATTTGGCTCGCTTCTGTCCCTTTACACAATCAGAATGATGTAAATAAGAATCTTATCCAAAAGCTTTTAAAATTCATTTTAAAAAAGGCTGGCTGCAATATTTGTACAATATTTGCAGCTCAGCAGAATGAAGCGGGGAATAACTAAGTTTTCAGCTTCCCAGTTTCCCTACACAGCTTAGATCTGCCCATTGCAGTGAGCAGGTTCCTGTGTCTGC
Source organism: Oreocharis arfaki (assembly GCA_013398015.1). Taxonomy (NCBI): domain Eukaryota; kingdom Metazoa; phylum Chordata; class Aves; order Passeriformes; family Paramythiidae; genus Oreocharis; species Oreocharis arfaki. Next base: position 44,274 of record VZRR01001427.1, on the reverse strand, counting down.
GAGGCAGTAGGCTCACACCCACCTTTCTGTGGAGTATTTGGTACCAGCCACTGCAAGAGGCAGAAATCCGTGTGCTCAGGGTCGTGGCCTGATTCATCTGAGCAAAGTCAGGGAGCCCAGTTCTCTTAATTATGCACAAGGAAAGACATTTCTGTAGGCTGAGCAACACCTCAGACCTCAGCACACCCGACCTACGTGTGGCCCTGAGTCGTGTCCTGAACAGGTGATGGAATGGGGGGTGGAAGTTGTAGCACAGAAGCCAGAGCCCCTCTCTATGCTCCTAGTTAATTCTCAAGAGTATAGAAGTGGGACCCTACCTCTTCAATCTTTATATTTTTGCCCAACTGCTTTATTATCCATGAAACTGTCTGATTTGTGTGAAAGATAGAGATAAAGGAGTTTAAGAAATACAGCAGCTTTTGAAATGAAAGCCATGATGCTAAAAACACCTGTTACACCCAAAAAGCTAGGGTATAAGAGTATGATTTATTACACATATTATGGTAGCCCCACAAGAACTGAGCAAATATTTTACCCTTTTTGTGTTTTATTCACACATGGGCATGTTAAAAGCCATCAAAAATATATCGCGTGTCCCAAAGGATTAACTCAGCTCTTACTAACACTACCATTTCCGTGTTCCTATAGCTTAGGTGTACAGGCTTTATTACACCATGCCTTTGAGGGGCAATACCTGCTCAAAATGTGTGTTTAATACAAGAAAGAAGTATACCACCAGCCCACAAATAGTATATAAGCTTCTCATTACAGTAAAGTGTCAGGCCTTGGCACAAAGGGCACAGAGCTCTGCAGAAATGAGCATGTGTGGAGGGTTACCTGTCCCTGTCCTGAGATCCCAAGGGAAAGACAGTGCACTTTGTGGTGTAAATGAGCAGCACCAGAAAGGACACCTGTACTGCATATGTTTCTGGGATGGCGACTCCCCATGCTGAGGACTGGTTCTCTCATCTCAGGGACTGCATCACCCTCAACCTCTTACCACCCGACCACGTCCCATTTCTAGCATGGGAAAAGAAGGATTTGTTGATGGGGGTACAGATTGGAAGCCTGCTAAGAAATATTTTAGCCATTAGGACAGGAGGAAATACAGTATCCTTTTTCTTTTCCCCAGGGAAAACCTATTTCCTCACTTCTTTTCCATACAAGCATAAACTGGCATTTTTTGCCACAGTGAGAGTGAGCCAGAGCCATCACTGGAGACACAGAGAGGAATTGCTATAGTGTGGATTCATTAAACTCATCTCAGTCCATCTCTTTTTTTTTTTTTTTTTGTATTAAAGGAGTATGGAGTAAAGCAGGGCAGAACGAAGTGTTCTGGAAAACTGATAATCAAATGGCCTAAAGCTAATGTTTACTTTTCTGAATGTTTTACAGCAGCATTACTTGGAGATGTATTAAAAACAGGGAGCGAGAGGGAGGGAGAGAGGGAGGGAGCCTAATAATAGCCTTCCAGTTACAGAAATAGAGAAGCAGCATAGATATGATAATTGAATTTGGTTTGGATGGGTGATAATCCGCCTTTATGCTACAGCTGTAGTTCTCAGATTTGAGCCTGGCTGGTGGCAGGTGTTGGGCAGCCTCCCCGGCCATGGGAAGGCTACAGCACCGTGCACTCCTGCATGCCCCCCATCCCTGTGTCTCCGTGCCCCCCATTTCTCTCCTGGAGCTTGCAGGCAGGAGGCTGCAGGGTCATGGTTTTTGCATGTGTGGCTGTTTTTTCTCTGCATTTATTGGGGTTGTTCTGAAGGTGATCTGGAGCCTCCCTTCCCCATCCAGCCAGGAAAAGCCACCAGTGAATCTGAAGGGGAGCTGCTCTCCTCCCCAGCAAAATCCATGCTCAGCCATTCTCTTTTTCTCTTCTACTCTAAATTATTCAGCTCCACACTTGGGGAGCTGACACCGCTAGTAAACCGAGGAGTTACATATTTTTGGTTGCACTTGGAGATTAAGTGCCACTTGAGTTATAGTGTCTAAATTCCCAAATATTTGTGTAATTTTAGATCATGAATTCCCATTCCTGACTATGTTTAGTATCAATATTTATTCACACAGCTCTCTCCGTTAGATCCCATGGAAGAGACTGGGCGGGGGAGGTGCGAAGGTGTCTCCAAGCTGTCTCTGCCACAGGCATGGGTCCCCTTGCTGTTTTGCTTCCTGAAGCAAACTCTAGCCTCTCTATGCCTGCTCTGTCATGGAAAATGTGGGATGGGAGGCAGTGGATGGGATAACTGGGCTGCAGTGTGTGGATAACATGGCCACCCACTTTCACAAGATGACCTTAAGGATTTTGTGCCAGAGACTTGGGGCTGTTGGCGTGCTGCTGTCACACTAGCAAGAGGAGTGGGAGAAGGGCAGAGACCGAAGAAGAAGAAAAGTCAGAACATCCTTCCTGGGTGTTGGGAAGCCTCCTGTCACCTCTGCTGCCTTCTATCCTCCTAACATGATCCTCTGAGAAACTTTATCAGTCTCATTTTTTCTCTTGGTTTGTTTGTTCAGAAGCAAAAGCACTTCTGAAGAAAAAGCATTAATTAATTTCCTCTTTGTGAAAAGATGTGGGAAGATTTTGGTTTCTGCAGGCACTGAATTGAATTCTGGCTGCACAAGAGTGTGCATTTTCAATGCAGCTCTTTTGCAGGTCACCAAAATTGTTCCCCATTCAGCCACTCTCATCATCTGGGTCATTACAACAGATAGCCACAGCTGATGCCCAGATCCAGCACCCACAGTCCTCAGCTGGCACTCAAATGCCACTTCTAATGGTAAGGAAAAGCACGGTGGCTGCCATAGCACCTTTTCTGCAGCTGTCGCAGGAGGCCCATATAGCTGTGATTAAATCAGCTTGTAATGTCATTGCGAGGTGGATAGGCAGCATGCAAGTTCTGCAGGTGGGAAAACAGGCATGAAGCAGTGTGCTGCTTCAGCTTTGCTGCCAGAGAGACTAAGAGAGGAATGAGGACCTGGGCTATGGGGGTCAGCAACCCAGCCCAACTGAAAGCCAGTTCTGTGATTGAGAGGGAAATTAATCATGCTGATTCCAGTTGCCAAAGAATTTTAGATGAAGACTTGCTTGCCACACAAGACTTTTTCGTTGTGCTGTCCATGCTTCATCCCTCAGCGGGAGTTCTCACTGTCCTTAGTGCATCTGTGTTGGCTCAGCCCTCCAATTTCCTTTTTCTTTTTTCCACACAATTAAAACCTACTTATTGCCCAAAGTGAGTAGTTAGACTTGGAAGGTCAAAGTTTCGGAGAGATAAATGTCAGTGCAATGCTATTTGCTTGTACTGCTCATTAATTGCTAGCTAGACAAGAAATACTCACTGTATCCTAAGAGCAGATACCTGTGACTATGCCATGGTCAAACATAGGATGGAAAATGCAAGATGCATCTATGAACACTTCTTCCAGTACTCGGAAAATGTCAGACTCTTTCATGTTCAAATTCCAGCTTTGCATTCCTGAAAGAGAAAAAAAAATATGATAATGCATTCTCTCCAAAACAGTGCCTAGCAATATAAAGTCAAAGCCATCCCTTTCCGTCTATGGCTTTGATGGATGTCTTTGGATTCTGAAAAGGATATGGTAGATGCCCTATTAGAATAATATTCCAGTGTCTTGACACGCAGCTTTAGATTTATATCACAGCTTTCTTTTTTATGCCAACAGATATGTAATACCAAAGGACTGCAAAAGACATCATGCACTGTTGTGATTTTTGTTTTTTATTTTTATTTTTTTAATGGAAAAGTTGTTATAATCCAAGAATCCTTGTGTTTTCTTTCCTGTTGTTTTTTGGCACCTTTGTCACTTAATATTCTTCCCTTTGCAGTTGCTCCCCACCGTGAACACATCCATCTTTTCCAAAAGCAGAGGAAAAAATGGTGCAAAAACAGTCTCAATGAAGGTTTATTATTTGGGTACCCCTCCTATGCCACTGACTTGGCCAAGTTCCCTACGATCCCTGGACTCAGACAGCTAGCTGGTTACTTGGGAAAAAGCTGTGGTAGAGGTGGGAGGGGGAGAAATACTTTAAGAACTGATAATATCCAGATTTTATGGAAATTTCAAACCTGCAAATATTTCAATTAAGGCATATCTGGATTTACTGCCAAACCTTCCATTTCTGTGTTAGCCGAGTCTGTCTGAAATGATGTGTCGTTCACGACCACTGGTGGGAATCACCACATACCACTCCATGGAGCATTTTCAGTGCTCACTCAGAAGGATGTGTGAGTCACCAAAGCAAACACCAGCTTTGAAAGAGGTGAGGTGGAAATCTTGTCTCCGCTAATCTGTCCCTATTTCTTCTACTATTTCTGCTTTTCTGGGCAAATTTGGAGATACTGTGAGCTACCAGAAGTGCCTGTGGGTCTATAGTTCTGGCAGGCAGAAGACAAAGCCTGAGCTGTGCTCCTGCCGAGATGGATAGGCCATTGCATCAGAAGTAAGAGAACACCCCATAATCTCTCCTCTCTGGGTAGAAGATATCAAACAGCAGAAGCTGCCCACTTTTCATACTGGAAGGCCATCCCTGACATCCTGTGAACTAATAGCAGAAGCAGTAAGAAAATGTATTACAGACAAGAGAGAAAATGCCATGATACACATGGGAGCAAACATGCTCCATCCTCCATATGCCCCCTCTCAGTATACACACATCTTGACCCAGGAGAAGAGCTCTTACACTGTAGTTTATTGGAATAGCAACCAAGAAAGTATTCCCAGCATTCCCACTCAAGCCTCTGCATTTGTGTTTCTCCCAGAAAGAGACTGTGTTATTGGTTTTTAATCTTTATGGGAATAATTATTTTTTGAAAGAGAATCCAGTGTTCAAGTACAGAAACAAATTAAGGTCAGAGAGAAGCACCTAGCTTTATGTAAGTGTTTAGTCTCTCCTTGTGAAGTGGCTGGTTCTACATGAATTACCATTAATAATAAAACATATGTAAGATAGTGACATTCGGCTCGTATGTTCTTAGTTCCCCATTAAGCTGTGCTCCCTAAAAAGGTTTCCAGGTTTATTTAAACATGCAGGAAAGAATTTAATATTAAACAGAAATAAGATGTAATAGAATTATGTCAAAACACCTGAGGGAATTTTGGATACCTTTAAGGAATGAGCTCTGAAGTGATTCATAGCTAGTGCAAGTGATAATTGAGAAGAAGGAAAAAAAAAGAGGGGAAAAATGAGTTAATTCTTCCACAGCTATGAAATCCACAGCTATGAAATGCTGTAGTTCACAGACTTATCAGGAGTCTTGCCTCAGTATAGGCATTATTTTACTTTCTGATGCTGAAAATTAGTGTAGTGATCTTGCTAGCACTTTTGCATGCACTTAGCATAAGCACAAGAGTATCTCCTTGAGGTTTGCCCGTGCAAGGGGAGTTAACACATAATATAAGTATTCAGAGGCTTGGATGCTATTCTACAGCTTCTGGAGATAAATGTGTGATTCAGTTGTAGGCTAAATTATGGCTCTCATTACATCATCCTTGAACACTTTAGATTGCAGAATTGCATCAGATCCTGTGGTGGGATAAAACTTCACCCTTTATAATTTGCGTAAATTTTGACACAAAACAGACGTTCTGCCTAGTACCAAAAGGGCCAAAGTGTGGGTCACAGAAGCTTGACTCATTTGCATCTTAATGCAGTTATAGACTTAATGTAAGATATTCCTATTTAAATTAATATTTTCTGTGTCAGTTCAGCAGTATCAGCACACTGCTAATGATCTCCATATCCATTACGATCAGTTCAAATGCACCTCAGTGCAGCTTTCTTACCCTATACTCCTGATGGTATTTTTTAAACTGATCTGTAGCTTATTATTTTTATTATTCACAAATGTCACAGGCCTTTTCTCTCCATTTTGGGATTGTTCTTCTCCTATTTTAGGTCTTTTCCTTTCTTCTAATGTTGCTTTGGGAAAGCTCTGGGGGTATATAAAGCAAAACAGACAGATGCCTTCACCTACCAGATTGTTGTGAATAATAATAATCACCTCTTATATATCCCTTTTCATTTTCAAAGCACTTTGCAGCAATTAGCTAATTTGCCTTTACAACAGTCTCTGATAGATAGGTAGAGGCATTTGCATAGTGGCTATTTATTTATTTATTTATTTATTTTATCATGAATAAAATTGTTGGGGTTTTGCTGGTTTTTTTGTTTTTTTTTTTTTTTTCCTCTCTTTCTTTTATATCCTTTGCTGGATATTTTTGCTGCCCTTCTTTTTCTGAAAGGTAAATTTCTGTGGGATTGTTATGCCCGTTAGCACTCCTAATCACTGAACCTAATTAGACTCTTATAGAAATGAAAGCACACACCAGCAACAGATGAACAATTTCCTTCAAGAGTATGAGCTATATCTCCCTGGCAGCCAGATATGTCTGGAGAGCTGGAAGCCAGACCCAAGCCACACTTAAGGCTGCTGGTTCAGATACCACCAAGAAAGATGACTGTGGTACATCTATTCCTTTGCAAAGCACTTGCATGGTCAACCTTGCTGAAGACATTGACCAACAGAGTACGGGAAGCAAGAAATGAAAAAACCCTGCTCTTTTGCAAAAAAAACCCAAAAAACAAAAAAACCCCCAGAAATGTCAGAAAATCTGGTGCTGAAACTGCAAATCTCTCATGGAATTGCACACCTGTTTTGGTCAATAGAAAAATGCACCCAAGCAGAGTCTCAGTGATCTCTACAGCCCAGTTCCCTAAAGAGAAAACTCTTGAATAAGAAGAGTAGGCCAGACAATTCGATCCCTCTTGCCCCACATGTTCAATCTAGTGCACACCACATTGAGTCTGTAACCCGAAACACCACCTCGGCCCTTTGGTGGAGTGAGCCTGGTGCACTGTACCATAATCTGAAACACAGGTTACCATAGCCTAATCTAGAAGATCGTACTGGCATGGTGGAGGGTGATAGGAGGCTCCTACAGCCTCCTCCACAGCCCATGCAACAGGGAGAAGGGCTCTGTTGGCATGACTTGTCCCACATCCTCCTGCAGGAAGGGACTGCTCTCTGCATGCCACTCCTGTTGGGATGACCTGGACACCCATGTCCTAACATCAGTCCAGGCAGCATAGTGGCAACCCGCCACTGCTTACAGCACTTGTGCCACTGCCAACCCTTTTTGCCACTGCTTCACAGCCTTTTCTTCTCCTATTCTCATCCCAGAATAACTCTTTTCCATAGCAACCCTTATCTTTCGTGCATCAGAATAGACAACTTAAAACTTTCTTCAGAATACGGCAAGGGATTGGTATGAGTGCTAACACCAGATATAGTCGTTGAGGAAAATGTCTTTAATATGTCTTTTACAACTGGCAGGGCTAATGGATTTTGTAGTGACAGAGCTGCAGTGAAGGTTTTACTGGTAAATCCTAACTTACATGGAAAAGAGCAAGGAAGCCCCCACTGTACTATCTTCATGAAGTGTTAATGCAACAGGGATCTCCTGTACTTTGTGATAATTGAACCATAAAATAGTTCAGCTTTATCTATAAACTCTCCAGTGCAATGCTTTGAGTGTATAACCATTTACATTATTCCCAGAAAATTAGGTCAGCTTTTCACAGAGAAAATGTCAAATTAAAAAAAAAAGAAAAAAAAGAAGAAGAAGAAATAATGAGGGAGGAAAAAAAAGGCAGAAGAGGCTTCCTCTAAAAGAACTTTTCCACCCCAGATTGGAAAATGTCACCGTATCCTCCCAACAGCACCAGCCCCACTTACAAGCCAGAGAGGGAGCAGGGGCCGAGGAACAGTGGGCAGCATCCGCACTCGGCTCCTTTGAGCTGGAACACAGCTGTGTTATGGCTGTGTCATCGTTGCGAGTGAATTAAAAGAAATGGAAACATTAACTCTGTGGAATCTTTTCAGAAGCTGGTGGTGACTAAACCAGGAGGCACTAACAAAGGAAAGCTTTCATCAAGTGTTTGGCATTTGAAGTGCAGCATGGTCTTTCCATTAGGCTGTTGTGAGGGTTAAAATTAATCCGCATTGTAGGGGAAGAAGGCCATACAATGGATGCTTGTTGTGGAGAAAGGCACCTGGAGGTGTGTTGTGTTGTCAGAAGGCTTAAATAGTTTCATTCCAAAATTTCACAGCCTATTAAAAGAACCACAAGTGTCTGGAAGGGAACATCCCTGAGATTCTGAGCATCTCTGCAAACCAACCAAAACCACTTGGAAGATGGTGGTGGCCCTGCCAGCAGACTTGCAAACTCAACCACAGGTTTGGTGTGGCACACAGAAATGCAGACTGCACCCCTAAGTGAGAGAATTCATCTGGCTGCACAGAAGCATCACCCAGTTTGGCCTTGAACCTCTGAGTACCTCCCCATCGGAGGGAGAAAGCAGATTCCTGGAGGAAAAGAGGTCAGGAGTGCAGGATGCCGCAACATTTGGCCACTCACCATGCCACTTCCAATTTCCCAAAACATCCACAGAGCACTTAAAATTTCCAAAATGTGCAGGCTGCCTGTGCTCTGAAATGGAAGACCTGATGGATGTTGAAAAGAGAAGGAACATGTTTGGAGTGATGCACAGTATGCATTACCTGTATGGGGGACGCACGTTGTGCCTGTGCGCTGCCAGGCTCTCTGCTCTGGAAATAGGCCTCACAGGGTGGATAGGAAAAAGACCCTGAATACAGAGAAATTGGGCTGTTAGAAAATATCTGCAAAGCTTTTCTGGACACAGGAAGGAGGAAGCTGGTGCTTGCACAGAGGTTGGCCACACGCACAAGGCTGCAGAGCTGGTGTCTGATGCAATCCTGCATTCCCTGGCTTCTCAGGCAGTTTTTTCCATGGCCATTAGATTGCACTTATGGTCCATTTTTGGAAGACATTACTTCCAGGCTGCCTGTGTCTCCTTGCCCCAGTGGTGCCACAAGGCAGCAGTTGCTCTTTGGGATGCAGCATGCTACGGCTGGGCTGAGGCTTCCTGCCCGGCAGTCCATGTGCTCCCATCCTCTTCCCAAGAGGTCTCTCCTGCTATTTAGCAGCTCTGACAGAACTGGATATTGTAGCCATGGGATCACCAATGGCTTTGCTGTGCTGGAAAGGAGCTAGTGGTGGCAGAGGCATTGCATTCAGGCAGCTACCACTGCGTGTTGCTATGGGCACTGATGCAGAGGCGAAACACAGGCTAAGCCATCACTTGATTTTCTATTCAAGCAACTCTTGAGTACTAAAGGAATGGCCATCTGCCAGTGTTTGTAATAGAAGGTCAGCATACACTGACATTCAGCAAATTGGTATTATATGCATTAGATCTGTGCTTTGTGAGGTATTGCTCCATTTTGGAAATGTGAAAATTGACTGAAATCATGACTAAAATTTTAGAGGTGCCAATCTGCAGCTGCAAGCACACTGACAGTGCCCAAATACCCAGGCACAGCAGAAAGTCCAGCTATTTAAGACAGAAAAGCTAAAGATAAGTGTGTGCGTGTGCTGTGAAGTTGTCATCAGCAGCAAACCCAATGCTCCAGCTCAGCACTGTCCTGAGGGGGGGATCTTTCCCTTGGGGGTGGGCAGTGGCCCCTGCTCAGGTGATTGCAAGCACTGTGGGCTGGCAGCAGCTAGACAGCTCTTGAAACGAGGCTGTTATGAATTGCCCTCTGCAGGATCTTCTCCATCTGAGCCTGAGAGCTCCAAACTGAGTCACAGTCCCTCCTGCCTCCAGGACTTTAGCTGTGCTGGGCAGATTGCGGGAAGACAGGAGAAGGAGCTTTCACCCCCTAGCAGAAATGCAAAGTCCATGGTGGCCAACAAAGAGTGAGGTTTTTTCCCAGAGTCAAGCTTTTCTTTGGGAGAGCCAGGCAAGCTGGGCTGAGGGAATGTGGTCCCAGCACAGGCAGGCGCTGTGCCTGCATCCCATCATCCCTTCACAAGCACAGCAGCAGTCTGCATCTGACTCCCAGCTCCAGTACGTGGAACAGCTACTTAGTGATCCGCCTCCAGTGTTATGCCCCATTAACTCAAAGTTAGGCATGATTACTGATTATCTTTCCTTATTTTGTATGCATGTGCCAGGCGAGCGGTAAGAAACTGAGAGGATTTCCTGTTTGCAGCCCGAGCAGGGTTTGGGGACATGGCTCTTTCACAGGATGAAAGAGAGCTGGCATGTGGCACAGAGAATATGGTTCTTTCCCAAAAGCTGCCACAAAGAGAAGTTTGAAAGGCACTGACGTGACATGAGTCAAGAGTTATGTTCATCTGCTTTTCTCTCTCCACACCATGATGAATTGCGTATTATTTCCTTCATTAGTTTTAGGCTTCAACCACTTTGCAGTGCAGACATGAATAAAAATACCGAGCGGTTTCAGTCTGGTGACGATTTTATTCATTGGTGCTACATGTCAGATAATAGCTGTATTCCACTTCTTTGCTCTGTGAGCTTTTCAAATATTTCACAGGCTGAGTCGTTTATTAGGTATCCTCATACAAAGTCCTCTGCCTCTTCTTCTGAAAGGTAATTGTTTAAGTGGATTAGTAGCTTTCCCTGAAGATGTGTAGGGAGTGGCATAAAAGAGCAACATGGCTGTGACACTCTTGTTCTGACCTTAGGAATATACCCAGAGGGTTGCTAAGATCACAGGCTGCTCCAATTATTGTCAAGGGAAATTAATATACCATTTTATTCCAGCTAATACTCCTTGGTCAGGCCAGAGAATACACTGTGGTACAGAATATTCCTCCAAAACCAGAAAAACAAACCCTGCTGAAAACCTTATCTTTTGAGTGGATTTACTCTGTGGAGTCCTCTATTCTTTGGAGAAATATTTTTTGTGTGCTGTTTCATATCGTGGTGACTTCATATTAATTAAGCACTCACCTCACCTTGGGTGTCTGAGAGAGAAGTACAATAGAAGAAGATGCAGCCCCTGTCTGAAAGAGCTTGCAGCTGTAATGGGGGAAATGCATTTAGCAGACAGACTGAAAAATAAGATCGGACCATTCAAAGGCGAGAGAAGGCAGAGGTTTGGGGGCTGACACACTTGAGCTTATCTGTGTGCTGCTTGTAGTGATTCTGGTAACGTTTCCATATCCTCTCTAATACATCCTCCTGCTTCAAAACAAAAGACGGACTAAAGGCTGAGGCTGCTGGTTAGTAATGAAAAGGTAAAGACCAGCTGTTCTTCTTAAATATGATGTTTTGCTCTGCAGTCATTCAGAAGGTTGTATGAGACTTAAAAAACACATCAGGGTTTTAACCCTCCTGTTCCCCGTTGCTGGTGAGGTGTCATGCAGAGAAGAGCTGTGTAGACCTGAGCACCTTTGTGGTATTTGTTGTTGGGTGCTTTAGGCTGGTTGGGAATGATGGCGCTGCAGAAGGAGCAGCCGCAGGGGAGAGGCATATGAAAATGCCACGGGGGGAGTCTAACAGACAAGCAGTGTCTGTGAAAGTTTATACTGTAGGTATTGCAATGAGTGCCATTAATACAGATTTGTAAGGATTTTGTGTGTCTCAAAAGTGTTTGATATTGATGATATTTTTTGGCTTGGAAATTTAATTTAAGAGGTCATTAGTATTTATTAAAAATTGATAGGGTCCCTATTTCTTGTTGTTAATTTTGGACGTTTAATATCTAGTATTAAAATAATGACATGTAAATGTCTTTCCATTTAGATTTTGAACATAAGGCATGTGTTCACTCTCATTCCTTTGCTGTGTTTATTCCCAGTATCATCTAGCCCTCACCATGCACAGATGTTCCTTAACCCAGGGCCCATTCTTGTTTCACCAGGATCTTCAGAGATCAGCAGATTGTATTAATTTCCTCATTTCTCTCCCTGTACCCTCATCTTCTGCTCTTCCTCCTAATTCTGTGTGTCCCTGTTTGGTTTCCTTGTACTCCTTGATCAGTCCTCTGTCCTGCAGCTCAGACATGAGTACGGCTGCCTGTGCCCCGTCTCAAGTCAAAGGGAACATTTGCAAGGACCCTAGTTCATATGGAGCATCTTTCTGCTTTTTCTCTCTTTGTGTACCACGATCCGGGGGAAGAAAAATTGTTTATAGGTGAAAAGGTAGTTTCTTTCCTCCCAGGAAGAGGGGAAAGGGGAAGGAACAACTGCCAATCTCAGCAGGTGCTCTTGTCCTGCAGATAAAACCACAACATTTTCCATCCAGCAATAAAGGACAACCTGAGCATATGTACCTGCTTGCTGCCAGGGTGCAGGGGGGTGCTTTGAGTTAAACAGCTCAGTTTCCCAAACTCTTGCTCAAAGTCTGCACCTGCGATGAAGAAGTAGCCCTCCCTTATCCATGCTCCTTTTTGGGATAAGCGCACAGAATTGCTGGCAGGGTGCCTGCCACGCTGGTCTCTCTTTCCAGATGTTTTCTCTGCTAATATTATCCTGGCACTGCACTGAGCTCTGACAACCCCAGGGCCCCAGAGTCTTCCAATCCCCCATGGGGCTGCTGCCTAATGCACGGCATTTAAAAGAGGTTGCAGAGGTGAAGCAGAGCTGTGAATGTGAGAGACCATTGATCTGTTTGCTGGAAACTGTGATGCCCCCTTTGGTACCCTGGTAGCTTGGTCCAGGAGGTGCTTGTACGTGGTGTGGCCCGATCTCTGCCGGGGATCCACATAGCATTTCACTTGGGTGGTCACCTCGTTGCTGTGCTGAGGCCCTCCCCACTACCTGCTCCAGTTATTTTCCTCATGATGGTTTTGAATATGTCCCTTAGGCTTTTGAGGTGCTTTTTTGAGTATAACAGGTTGTGCTGAGGTTTCAGTCACATGAGGAAAGAGGCACAGCTTCCCCATACATCTCAGGAGGGATTGTGTGTTGAAGTATATATTCAGATGCATGGAGCTGGTGCTGTCTCTCTTTTATCACAATTAATTGCATTAGTAATGCCAAACTCCGAATCCAGGGGGATTAAAATGGCATTAGTACTGTGGGGGTTTCATTGTGTCCTCGGGTTTTAAGCAGAACTTCCCATTCATGGCAATAGGGACTTTTATGGGTGGCACCAAGCGGCCCACGGAAATTAATCTTGTATTCTTTGAAGTTTCCTGGACTACAAGAGGAGGATGGAGTGTCACCGCTCCTGGTTGTTTGTGACACATGATTGTGTCCCTCACACAGGCATTGGCAGGTTGAGTGGTACAGAAGGCAGGGAAACCTAGCAGCATCTGCATAGCTCACTGCTTATCAGGAATATACACTGGCAGCCATTCTGTAGGGCAGCAGCAGAAAAACAAAGCAACAATCAAGGGAGCCCTTTGTGATGGATTAAAAGGGTTTAGAAATGTCTGAGCCATGCAGTTTTCAAGCACTGACACTGCCAATGACTTCTTGACTGAAAACTAGAAAATGTGCTTACTGAGTGCATAGCCTGAGTTTTGCTTGTTTTCCCAAAGCCTGCCCTTTGTTAAAGGCCTTTTATCTGAACAAAGTTTAGACACAGTCGCTTCATAAAGTGGCCCTTTCCTTGAAATAAATCAGGATAATTATATTAGAGCACTGCAGGCTGTGAACCGAACCAAGGGTCTGCGTGTTTCTCTATTATTGGGGCATAATTTTCTTTTACAATCCACACTGCGTCTCTCTTAGCCTCTGTGTGGCTCTCCTTTGTGTGCTCTGCACCGACTCCGCATGTTTTGGTCCCTGGCATGGGGCTGTGATGGGGCAGACAGGGGATCCAGAGTAGGCACAGTCTCCCAGGGGAGCACCCTTCCCATAACTTTGCTCTTGATTGCTCAAAAAATTCGTGCATTCGGCCAGTGTTGAAGGCTTAAAACCATCCTCATCATCATCCTAAAATCTTTTTCAGCCTGAGTTTACATCACTGCAGTATCTTTAGCCTTTTAGGAGGGGAAAATAATCTGAGCAGGATGACTCACTGCTGGTACAATACAGCTCTCCTCTCTCCTTCCCTGAGGGGGATGTCAATCAAGATGCTTTTCCCACTGTCTCTCATAAACGCTGGCTGACACAGCAGAGGAAAGTGGGGCTGAGGGTGAGTATTCAGGTCTTGGGCCTCAGCAAAACAGCTCTCGGTGGCTGTCCCTTGTCAGAATGCAGCCAGCAATGGCATCCCTGCAAACAGAGAGGTCCCTGAGCCCCAGGTCACAAAGACCCCTCACAGGACTCAGGACCACATTCAGGAGTCCTCTACAGTGTCCCTAGGCATTCAGATTTTGGTGTTTAATTTTAAGAGAATTATGCGTGACCCAGAGTATCTGTTGCCTGGGGTTTCCTGCAAACCCGAGGGCCAGAAATGGTTGCGGCAATGGTGATGAATGGCCTGAATATGGTCTGTGCCCTTAAACTTGACTCAGCATTTAGTCAGGAGCTAGAGGAATGAATAGAGAAGCAGGCAGTTTGTGCTTGCAGTGACCCGTGCTGCTGAGCTGGTCAGCTGCTGTGCTACAGACGTATTTTTGGCTTTTTCAGGGAAGCTCTTTTGTTATCACATCAAACTCTTCACTCAGCTGGCAGAAGGCATTCTAGCAGCTGTGAGCCTGGAAGAATCCAGCATACAAGAGATGACTGCAAAGTTTGTTGGTTTTTTGTATTTTCTTCCCATTCCTGAAAGATTTGTATATAGTTTGGCTTTTTGTGTGTGTGTTTTGCTTTGTGATTTTTTAAAGCATATGTTTGATATGTGTTTCTAAAATAAGTTAATTAGACAGCATTAATGAAAATACTCACTATAAATCGACAAAACCATTAATTCTCCCACCAGATATTATCATTCATACAGCATAAATTTTTCAGAGAGAGAGCCATTTCATTGGGCCAGGGGAGAAAAAAAAAAGAAAAACAATGTCTGGGGCTCCAGGTGACAAACTCAAAAGCAAAAATAGGTATAGCAAATTTTCTGCTTTTATTACAATTGATGCAAAATGGAGATTGTATTCTGAATAAGCTGGTTAAGCAGGTCATATTCTAGTTGGTTAGGCCAGGAAAGTGCAGCCCATATAAACAGATTGCCTAAATAATTTTCAATTTTAATTTCTATCAGAACTGCTATGGCCTTTTTGGATAATGTGGAAAAAATAATGGTCCATTTCCTTGGGGGTCTAAAACACCAAGGATGAGGAAGACATGACTGACGGGCTTTTTAAACTTAGTACCTTGGGAGCAAAACCAAGCTGGAATAGAAAGGAATGGGTCTGTCACTGGAAATTAATGGAGGGGTGATAAATACATATTAATCCCTATATGTGTTCTACCAGGGTTTGACTCGGAACAGTTTCAAAATAAAAGAATCCTTCAATTACACTTGTGTAAATGTTCTGTATCACCACCTAAATCAGTGGGGATTGGTGTGCAGTGATGCTTGTGCACCTAAAATCACATGCCAGCCACCTTGCAAACCTTAAAGGCATATAGGAGTAAGCCAGACTTACGTACACCTTTATGCCCTCGTTCCAAAATCCTTAAGCCTTCTGACTTCTCCAGAGTTTGAAATGCCTGCAGAGAAAACGAGTGTCTCTGCCCCTGCCTTAAATGAATTGGTTCTTCCAAGGATAAGCTATAAAAATGTTTAAGGCATGAATTAATGATTCCCAACACCTTGCATCCCAGTCCCACCAAACGGCTAAGGGACTTGGGCATCCAAGCAGAAGCATGGTCTAGAAGCTGAAGAGATATGTACAAGGAGGCCTCCAGCTGTAGACTTGCCCCAGAAGCCTTTGTCTACCATGGGGACACAGATTCCTCAACAGTATTACAGACATGGTTGCCTTGGTGTGTGTTGTCCAAAATTATCTGATGGGGGATGTCTTGGTTTGAAAGACAGATGTCTGCTAAGGAAGGCAGAAGCTCCCTTTGGAATGGAAAATGCAACTCCCTTCCCTCCGGATTATTATAATTTTTAAATTAAGGGGCTTTCAGGCAAGGATATGAGAAATAGGAATAACAGTTCTTTACTAATTTATATATATAAAACAAAACAAAACAATAAACAGCAATGACTATGGCAGTTATTACAGCACAGTCACCCAGTGCAGCCTTCTCGGCTGCCAGGCAGCTTCTCCTCCTGGAGCAGTGCTGGTCACAGCCGGCAGCAGCGCTGGTGGCTCCTGGTGAGCAGGGTGGGCGCGATGGTTCTGGTANAAATGTTCAGTTCCTCCTCCTGGGCAGAGCATCTCACAATGGGGTGGTGAGTCACAAGGCAAGGCACAGATGAGCCCATTAACAGGAGATAGTCCGGAGGGAGGAGGCAAGGAAACACTGCCCCACCTGGTTTCAACAGCTCACAAAGGTGGTAATAGAATACACTGCAACCCAGGACAGGGGGATAGACACAGCAGAATAAAACAAGATAGGAATGTAAGGTAACACTGCATGTGCTGAAACAAATGTTTCTTGCAAAAAGGACCATTTATTGGCAATTTCACATTATAATTCCAACATCCATGGTTATGAGTTTAGAACAAGGTTGTTTCCTTGTGTCTGGAAAAGGAGTGTTATTTCATGAAACTATACCTTTCCCCAGCTCACATCCCCTTGCTAAACTCTAAAGCACAAAGGTGCAACAGGTTGAACATTGATTACTGGACTTACAAGCTTTTCCAGATTCCAGATGTGAATAAAAGGATTTTTCTGCTCTTCATCTTACGAAAAAAAGCCAGTGAAGTAGAGTGTATCCTGGACATGAAGATATTGTCTGTGAAGACAGCAGGTTTCAGGCTAACCCTGATGTTTGGGAGCCGAAGTCTTCAGAAGGGTAGACCTGAAAGGCGGAAGCCTTAGAAGCCACCACAGTTCAGTATCTGAGTGACATGACTTGTGCTCCCTTGGCATCAGGGAGGTGCAGGTGGTCTGTGCTGGAGGGGCAGACGGGCAGAAGACCAGCTGCCAGGGCTGCAAGCCAGGCTGGGGGGCTGCCAGCAGGGCTACTGCTGCCCTAAGGTTTCCTTTCCACCACCAGGAAATCCAGTTATGGTCAAAAATGAGGCTGTAAACATTGAGTTTAGATGTTTAAACATGATGAGCATCTGAAAGTTTGTTTCTAATGTTCAGATAATGGCAATGTTTCCAACCACTGTTCCAGCCCTCACCCCAGCCCCAAACACTCAAGACCCTTGTCCAAGGATACATGGGGAATATTAGCCCAAAAGCTGAATGCAGGAGCAATGTAGAAGCAGCTGAAAGTATGTTGGTTATCAATACAAGTGCATGTCCCAGAACCTGTGAAGAAAACCTGCAACGTATGTTTGCTTCTTCTCAAGTAAGCAAGAGTCAGTAACTGCTATCAACTTTGGAGCAATTTTCCTAGGAACCAGTTGCTGAAGGAAAATTCCGAATTTTTTCCTCGCATATTTGTTCCTGTTCATTTCCACAGTTTCAAAAATCTTAACATACTTGTTTGAATGTCAGGTGAGACACTTAAGGAAGTTTCCCTTCTTACTGGCTGTGCGATTCCAAAGAGAGTGTATGGATGCAAGGACCTACACCATTTCCAAGTGGTGGGGATGTATTTAAGATGCTGTCTGTGTGCATGTGTCTCTCTTTTAATAGACCCAACAAGTGCAATTCCTGTGACAGCATAATCCACAGGGCCCTCTAAACAAAGTTCCCACCTGCTCTTCATACTGTTACTGGCTTGTATGCGCTTTTAGATAATGCAGCTTCTGCATTTTTTTGTCATATGATCCAGAAAAAAATCTGCATGATCTTAAAGGTCTTTTACAAATTTAATGATTCTAAGATTCTATGTATACGTACTGTAGGTTCTGTCCCATATCTGAGCATGACCCCCAAAGCATTTGAGTAACCCCTCAACAATCTAAGGGGAGAGAACAGTGGGGTCTGAGGAATTCAGCTCCTGTATGATGGGTGAAGTTGCTTTGCAGAGACTGTAAAAATGAGTTCATCTTCTTTCTATTTCCTCTATATCTTCTATATCTTCTCTTTTGTCACCTATCCATGCAAATAGAGTGCAGAGATGCACACACATACCCAACCACGCTGTTGACAGTGAGATCATTTTAATGAACATCTCTCACAATGTATATGTTTGCCAAGCGGTTCTGCTTCCACTGACATCTCCTATAATGTTCTTATCAATTTAAATGCACAGAAGCTCATGAGATCACCTGCAGTAACTCATTAGAATGAAATAGAAAATGTTTACATCTCCAAATTCCTTCAGGTGCTATTGGATGTAAAATTTGACAAGAGAATCGAATGGATCTCATGTCCATTTTTCTTCCCTGACATGCACTCAGTGGCCTCAGCTTAAGTGAGAGCTGCTTAAATGTACTGATTCAGGGAGCAAGTCACCCCTTGGCCACCAGAAGATGTGTGCTCCACTCAGATCCTACGGAAAACTCAGTGTGTGCTGTACCTTTTGCTGGACATAACCACACCAGTGAATTTTACTTTTTCAGACAAAGGAAGCAAACCAGCTCCTTTTGAAGAGCAGAGCCACACTGAGCTGCTGCAGGATCGCTCCTGCTATCAAAACTCTCTGAATGCAGCACTCCCCTTTTAACACACTCATATTAACCTTCACACAGGCATGCAGCTACAGTCACTGCTGAAAAGGCACCCGTGCTGCTTTCCTTTACTTCACACAAGGGCTCAGGATAATCTAAGCATGGATCACATATATGATGCACTCGTTTTTCTGCCTCTGTCTGGTTTATTTCACCACATGGCAGCTGCAGAAGTCGGGACAGACATCTGAAGTGTGGCGGTGCTCAGCGTAAGTTCTCCGATCAGGATTCGCAATCAGTGCAGAGAGCCCTGCTCAGTAATCTGCTTGTAAAGGCTGCCTCTCCACCTCCCCATCCCCAGTCCAGGAGCCTATTAAATTAATGAGACAGAAGTCAGCGCAACAGCAGTCAACATGTTATGTGTGTACAGCACTGGTGCTGTTACAATGTGCCTGTTTTTTCTCCTGGGATGTTTAATTTCCGCTTCTCAAATGAGCTGCAAAGCTGTGAAGCCTGGCAGTGTTCTTTCTAGACACTCTGTGATGCAGATAATGAGGGTACTGATAGGTGCCTAGGAGACTGTGATGGCTCTAAGCACAGCTATGGTCTGATAATGCTTTATGCCAGTAGTGTCACAGCGGAACCACTATCATCCCTCAAGGAATGGTTCATCTTTATGTGTAATACAGCAGCTGTCACCTAAATGGCTAATGGGGAAGCAAAGTAGAACCTTAGTGCTAGTAATCTTTGTCACTTAATAATTTTAAAGGTATCAGACTTCAGTAGCTCCTGCAAGTTCCAATAAAAAGTATGCTTGCAATTTTTTTTTTATTTTGTTTGCCATGGATTAAATGTAAATTGAGAAATCCGTGATGCAGCTCCGTGCAGATCAAATTTAGTATAATTTGAATAGCCAAGTAATTAAAATGTATTATAGGTATATGGTGCTGGGATGGTGGAGTGTCTGCATTTAAGAGGAAGATTTATTGGGCTCACTGCATCCACGGTGAACCTTCTACAACCACATTAGCCAACATCTGTTATAAAATGTCAAGACAGGGCATAAGACATATCCTCATGGAGTGTATGGCTGCACTTATTTCAACAACAGGCTAAGAATATGTACCAACGTTTTCAAAAAAGCTGCTTAGGAAGAAGGTGCTGTACTCAACTACATTGGAGCCTATACATGCAAAGGGCCTATATATATGCCCACAAAATATATGTGTGCCTACACACATGTGTCTAAGGTAGAGTAGGTTAGCGGGTACATTTTGTGTTGTAGGAGCACACAGGGAGAGAGGGAAAACATGCAAATACAGAGGGATGCTTCTGTAGACTTTTTCCCAATTAATGCTGGTTTCCCACAGTGCTAGAATTGCAGTCGCATTCAATTTATGAAGGCAGGTAATGATAATAATTAATAGGGCAGTTGACACACATGATGTGAGTATTGACATTGCGCTATTAGCGTTTCCTAGAAGATTATTTTGTTTGTTTTTTGCTTAAATGCTCAAGATTAGAGTCGGTGATTTAGCAGGCTAGGGCACAGCCTTCTTGAGAGGAGCAGAGCTCATTTCAATCACACCTCCAGACAGGCTGATAATCTTTGGGGAGTTAACACACTTAGGCTGGTGAAGGTTAAGAGGAGAGAGGTGCTGGGATGTGTATGTCCAGTAATTGTCCGGGGGATGAGTTACAGATCCAGACAGCCCGCAATTCAATCTGCACCCAGTGCTGCAAATGCTGAGAGAATAAATCAAACAGCATTTCTCCGGGTCTGCGGAAGGAAAGAGGGGCTGAACAACCCTTTACTCGGTGCCAGCGAAATAGCAGGATTGCTACCGAAATGTCAGAAAAGTCCAGTGACAGGACAGGGTCATTACAACACAGATTGCTATGACCTACCCTGAATATTTAAGGGAATGCACTGAGTGGAAAACATCGGCAGCTTGGAGCACTGTGGCAAGCGGGGAGCTGAGCTTCCTGCCGGCCAGGCTGCTTGCCCGCATGTGCTGTTATCCTTTTGTCTGATGTGGGGGTCCTGGGGGCCAGCTGCTCCGAGCTGGCCACGTGAGCCCGCACTGCTGGCAAAGGGGTGCTCAGCTCTTTCACGTGGCTGCTGCCTCACCGGTGGCCTGGGCACTGGGGGACCCTGTCACATAGATCCAGCAGGGGACTAAAAGCATGTGAGGCAGGGGATTTCCTGTGAAAATCTGTGCTCAAGGTGTAAAGTACAAAGGGCAAACAGAAACAATAATGTAGTCCTTACCATACAACCATGGTTTTGGATTACCCTGAACACTGCCACCCTTCCTCCAGACTGGGAGAAGGACTAAAATAATTAATTCACATGTTTGATTATAAAATAAAAATGCCCCTAGAGTTTTCCAGAGGAAGATGATTGCCACAGTTATGATGGTTACCTTACAGAGAAAATGGACACAATAGGGCAGAGTGACAGGACAAAAAGAAGCAGAAAAAGGTTCTATTATTAACACTTTTCCATAAATGACAAATATGACTATGTTTAGTTTTGTAAACACACCCTATGAAAACATACAATAAAGACAGGCCTTTTACTCCCCACTGCATAATAGGTTCTTCAAATTCCCTTCCCAGGACCTCTTTGAAGGAAGGATGTACAAGACCTCACTTGTCCCATAAGCAGAAATTGAGAACATCCACAGAGCTTCTGCTTGAGGTGGAAGGACATCGACACTTGTGCTTTGAGTGACACTGTTTCGTCAGAAAGACATTGAAGCAGGAGATCCTGCAGCCAGCCACTACACAGCTTCACACAGCTTCCACTAAAACTGCAGGTGCTGTTGGAAGGGAAACATGTCCTGCATATGCCAGAGGCCTTATTCAGCAAAATAATAGGGTTTTTTTTGTTTTGTCACAGTTATGAGGGACAACACCAAGCCTCCAAACCTCCCAGTCAACGAGCTTCAAAGCCCTCCTTTGCCACTCAGCTCAGGAGACGTGCCTTGTGATATGTCCTTGACATTGGTGTTGGGAAGCCCCTTCACACCGCTATTGACAGAGACAGACAAAGAAACTTAGAGGACAGCAGCGTGCCTGGGAGAGGTGACCTCTAGACAAGGCTTGCTAAAATAGGAGGGACATCTTGACACTGGTGTCAGTAACAGGTCACATCCTGCTCAGATGAAAAATCTCCTCCCTAGTTTCTAAATCTAGCTGAAGACCACTCTATGGCATCCCTCACAGCTGGACCACCTAATCCATGTGCTGCTGGGGCTGGGATCTTTGTGCCATATCCATTCTCCCAGCCCCACTGTTCCTTTCCTTTATTCCTTCTTTCTTGAAAAAGTGAGTGGGCAGCATCTGGGGAGTCATCTGCTCTTTTTCCACCACTTGGCAGATAGGAAGATGCCTAAATAGGATTCCACAGTGCATGCTTGTATTTCCTATTACATTGGAGGTATAAATTTATGTTTCCAAAACCACTGAGTAACTATGTGTCTCAGGCACATCTTCAGAAATGTGAATCATTGCAGCCCTCTCTCCTGGATGTTTTTGTCTTCACATAGCAGGAAGCAGAGCAGGCAGAGGGAGGAACCTGGACTTCTCACCTGGGCAATCACCACATCTGGATTTCTATCCAGTCCATCCCAGCTTCTCTGTTTCAGCATCTTTGAAACAGAGGTGATAATACTTTCTGCCCTTCTAAAGTACATGTATAAAGAGAGATTTGAAAGGAAAGAGACTGTGTTTTATTAGAATGACCAATTTAACTGGAAAAATTTCAGGCACAGAGCCTTTCTTCAGGCGTGACATGGAAAGCCATTTGCAGCCTTTGATTCAAAACTGAGAAAAAGATTGTGTGCCCAAAACTTGTCCACTTTTTCCAGCTGCATCTGCTTCTCTAATAAGAGATACTGCCCCTCCCAAAGATCCTTGCCTCGCTTACACCCTTCCTCTGCTGTAGCTACACCAGCACTTCTGCAGCTGGAATTAGTGGAGCCAGAATTAAGTGCGTGTCAGGTGGTGGTGTCAGAATTAAGTGCGATTGATGAGACAGTGGAGAAATGCACATGCGAAGCTCACAATTAAGAACACGGGAAAAACTAATTCTAAGGAATGCATCTTCCCTTCCCCCCATTTTTCCACATGTAAATCCTGTCTGTTCACTGGAACATCATTAATCATGCTGAATTGTTGTGTTATGCCTACATATGTAAAGCATAAACTACTGATGAGTTCTCCTCCAATTTAGCATTAATTAATGTCCACTTAGTATAAAATGTGACATCATATTTTAGGTCAGCTCTTCACTGTTATTGTAAACTACAAACATAGAGTGCAGAAAAAACCTGGATATTATTTTCCTGCAGTATCTCTTTGACAGGTTTACATGAAATATAAAGCTAATATATTACTGGACATCAGATTTTTTTTTTCACTGTCTGTACTGTGCAGTACTGTGTACTCTGTGTACTGTGCAGCACACACAGATCTGTGGTACTTGTAGGACACCAATTTCAACAGCAGCATAAACTTTGTGAGAAACTGCTACCTTCATTCAATAAAGTACATTTAAAATGTTTCCATTGCACCAAATATCAGCTGATGCACCTCTTATTAGTATAAATGGCATAGATTAGTGTCAGGCATTTTCAACAGTGAAGAAATTACAGAAGCCTGCATGCCTCATTAGGCTCTTGTTGCATGTTAAAGAGGGCCAGACCTTATTAATAAGAGGAAAAGGGGGAGAATAGAGAGTATAATGGGAAAAGTATAAAATAGCTTTTTTAAAAAAGAAAGCTCTCTGGTTTAGAGAAAAACAAAAGCATTAATTAACCTCTTCCAGTCTCTGAACACTTTCTAAAGTCAACTTAGCTTTGTTTCTACAGGACATGTAGATTACAGACAAAGACTTCAAGCAGAGAAAAACTGCTTGCAATCACAGTGCTCCACCAAGAAGGATTTTTGATTATTAAATGTTTTATACTGTTTATGTGGGTCAATGTTTACATCCTGCTTCAGGAACTGTTTAAGCTAGGATGTACACCCACGTTTGAGTTGAAGCTCTTGCTTATATCCTGCTGAAGTGAATATAATTTGATCATTTGTTCTCAGTTTAGCACCTGGTGTAAGCACATGCGAAGACAGGATTTAAAATACGTTTGAGAGCTTACTGTAATTGGGGCCTCAATCACACGGGTCCTGAACCAGCAGAGACTGACACATCAGCTCTTTGCACATGGACAGTCTTACCAGCTTCTTGTGGGCTGCATGTGAGGAAAATAGAGGTGAGTACAGAAACACATCTCTGTGAGGTGGAGGCTGTGGCCCTTGCCTCTTCCCTGTGGTGCTGGGCAAAGGGCACTTTTGCTCACATTTATTCTCTCTTTTCCTGGGATTTGCTTGGCTGCCCAAGATAGTATGGCTGCTGGTGGTGTTGCTTAGAAAGGGGAGAAGGGGATCACAGAATCGCAGAATGGTTTGGGTTGGAAGGAACCTTAAAGATCATCCAGTTCTGATCCCCCTGTCATGAAGAGGGACACCTTCCACTAGATCAGGTTGCTCAGAGACCTATTCAGCCTGGCCTGGAACAGACCCACAGCTTCTGTGGGCAACACATTTCAGTGTCTCACCACCCTCACAGAATTAGAATTAGATTTCTTCCTAATATCCTACTCTCTTTGAGCTTAAAGCCATTCCCCCTTGTCCTATCACTACATGCCCTTGAGTAAAGTCTCTCCCCAGCCTTCCTGTGTGCCCCTTTAGGTACTGGCAGACTTCTACAAGGTCTCCCTGAAACTTTCTCTTTTCCAGGCAGAACAGCCACAACTCTGTCAGCCAGTCTTCATGGAAGAAGTAGTCATGCCCTCAGATCATCCTTGTGGCCCTCCTTGGATTTGTTCCAGCAGGTCTATGTTTTTCTTGTGTTGGGGACCCCAGTGCTGGATGCAGTATTACAGGTGGAATTCCGGGATGTGGAAGAGCTCCTCACAGAAATGGGAGTTAAAAGCCTGCTCTCCTGGGCGCAGCAAAGGACACCTTGCCTCCTCTTCAATGCAGCAAAATGCAGTCTTGCTCTTGGACGCTGAGATACACAGAACCTGTTGTACTCCTTCTCTGCTCAGCAGCTGGCATTGCACAAGCAACGTGGCAGAGTCTGGTCACCTGCTGGTGTTGCATGAGCAGAGAGTGACGTGCTGTATCTCTAGGTTTGACTTTTTTTTCCAAGCCCGCTTGCAATTTACTGCCATAGCTGCCAGAATACACACTGTCATGTTAGGCTTGACCTAAGGAGGGAGTATGTGGCAGCCACCATTTTGGCAGAAAATAGATAAATATAAATGAGTTTGAAAATTATAGATCTAGGCAAATTAGGCTAAATTCGCAATTTTTATAGACTGTTTTTTCTCTGGGTCTCGTGTGCCTCACGATGCAAGCATAGAATAGGAATATACTGTACCCTTGGCCCAAGAGGTCCAGGTTTTCAGGCACTGCATCAGTGGGGTGGAATTGCTTCCAGTTTGAAGCTTAATTCAGAGCTAAGTTAGTGAGCTACTTCCAATGGCAAGCACCACAAATCAGCATATTGAGTTTTTTACATTTTTTTCCCCGCGTGATTAGCATTTTACTTGAGTCTGAGACATTAATCAATAAAAGCAATACCCTGTAAACAGAGTAAAATGAAAAAGCAAGTGCTGCATTTTAATAATATAAATAGAAGACTGTGTGGCATGAGGGGCCAAGGCATAGCCTGCAATCTGAATACCATCAAAGGTAAAAGAATTGAAGGCAAAGGAAATTTTCAAGGCTGATTGCACACGGATGAAAAAAAAAGTAAAGAAAGATAAAATATTGAACACTGGTTAGTATGGAGGATGTGACTGAAATATTTTATTCTGCTGGTTTTTAAAAATTTTGTCCTTGCTGATGTTGATTTTAAGGGCAGAGAAAAGAGGGGAGGGAGAACTCAACTCTTGGATTCAATAAATTAAGTAGAACAACATAGAAAAATATTTCAAACGTTGTTGTTAAAGCAGGGTCAAGTTTTTAATAATATCTCCATTTCACAGTTTTTGTTCTTTAAAGAACACTTGTAATGGTTACTTAGAAAAAAATAAATTGGAATTTATCTCATTGTATATGGTACAAAATACCATGCTGGAAGCCTGAAAATAATTGTCAGCTGCTGTTCAGTGCTCTTCATCTACAGAGCTCAAGTGCTCTGGGAAGCTGGTGAGTATTGGCTTTCACACAGAAAGTGCTGGGGCCGTGCCCTGGTGCCAGGGAGGTCGGGAAGGAAGCCAGTGTGAAAGTCGACACCACCTGCCAACTCATTTTGTGCTGCATCCAACAGGTCACACTGCCATCAGGCAAAGCCATTCAATGTATTTCCCAACAGAGACCCCAAAAACCAGTGCCAGACCATCAGCGTAGCATAGCCAGGCAGTTCAGCCACTGGGACCAGATCTGGGGTGTTGCTGAGGGAAGCTGGGCCGTTCTTCCTGCCAGCTCGGGGCTCTGCAGCTGACTGAGCTTCCAGAAAGCCAGGGTCTGCCCCATGATGTCTTACCCCATTGGGGTGGCACCCCGAACTGTTACAACCGTGATACCACAGGGCAGCAAGATTGCACTGCCCGTAGCTAAGCCATACCACTTCACCAGGAACTTTTTTTTTACTTTTCCTCAGTGCCTTCTTACTTTATGCACTGCATTTCTTACTGAGCAGAAGTTAACATTAATCTCATTGTTTACTTCCTTATTTTTGCCCAGTTGCCTTTTCCTCCTCTCTCTTCCCATCCTTCATATTCCTAGTAGTGTTACAACAACTTGGGAAGCAGCTTTTATTCATGAACTGCTTTATTTATTAGCTTCTTTCAGAACTGTAGCAATTAGTGGGGTGAGCTTTCAACATTTGTCTCCTGTAGGCCCCACACAAAGACTTGCCAGTTGGTTGTGCTTTCCTTTGCTGGAAAAGACTGGGTTTTGATTTAAGAAGAGATTTAGAATAAAAAGATAAGGACAGGAAATTAAGAGCTACATACAGCTCTGGGAGTCCCCTCTAAAAGGGAAAAGGCCAGTGAGCCTCAATTTCCTTCTATTGCAGCCTTGCTTCCAATGCCACTTGAAGGTGGTTGCTACCTACCTTACTTCTCCTCTCCTCACCTGGATTCTGGGATCATAATGCTTTCTGTCAGAGGTCTGAAGGTGTTGTTTTCCATATGAGATAACCTAGCTGGTTTTTAACTGTTTCTAACCTGTACACCCCTAAAAATTTCTAGCAAAAATAGGGTATCCTTCAGTGAACCCTTTAGGAACAACAAGTGGTTCTCAAAAAATCTGAAGAAGATGATGTCAAAAACCTCCAGGCTAGGGAGGTAACAATGAAATAGGCTGATTTCTGAAAACTCCGAGGGTAACTCTATAGTTTTCTAAACAGAAAAGCGTGGCTGCTTGTGGACTCCTCTCCTGGAAACACAAGGAAGCAACCAGGGGTCTTGGCGTGACTTGCTGATGGACTTTCTTCCTCCTCCTCTTCTTTCTCCAACTTTTCCTGCTCTTCAGAAAATGGGCTGCTCGTTACTTAAGCATGATCAAAATGTTTGCTATGACACAAAAAAACTAATAAAAGGGCATTGTAGGCAATACAAGTGACATGCTATTAGTTTGATCCTACAACATGGGTGTAAGGTTGCAGCTGCAATGTTCAGACTGTGGGACTGAGGTAAAAAATAATAGCAGAGCAGATGTGTTTCCCTGCACAGCATGGAATAAAAAGAAACATCTGGCCTTTGGCCCCTAAAGGATATTTCTCAGAGAGAAGAGTAAATTAAGGGTGCATTGAAGATGTAGGGACTCAGCTAAAGGGAACTGCTGCCTTAGGAACCATCTCTAACCCAGCTCCCAGTTTCTGATGCATAATGCCATTTAAAATACAGGGCAAAAATAACGGCATGCAAGATAAATGCAACCAAGTACAGACATCAATGTATCCACAAAATATATGTTGCTATCTTGCTCAAACAAATAAGTAAACAAACAAAGGAAATATTTTTAAACACTAAAGATACGCCAGTTATATTGCTGCAGGATAAAACATGGGCTTTTAAAAAATCTATTGAGTCATAAATCTCTGTATTTCCCTTTGTGTTTGATCTCATATATTACTCGGAGTTTCTAAAATGATAACAAGGCATGCATTAAAAATATTTCTCTTATTGTTATATTTCAAGCACGTTTACTGTTAGCTGCTTAGCTTCATTATGTATCATAGTCTGAATCTACAAATCAAGTATAATTAGACTTGGAGAACTGATTGGATTTCTAATTAAGCTACATTGGAAACAACAATGCACAATCAGTAAATATTCTGACTAGGTACATTTTAAAGAGCAACTCTTGGGCTTTTTGCTGATGACTAGACACCAGTGTCATTAAATTTGTTGGTGGCAAGCAAATTTTAAAGCTAAAATAGAGGCAATTAGTAAAGATCTTGAAATATTTAATCACGTTTGTCCAATTAGTGTGCAATTAGGCAATGGTGTGGCGTGGGACAAACATTCTGCTTCACTGTTTGGTAGAGAAGGATCCCTTTGAAATTTTGCTATTTAGTTTATTGATATATAAAAAGGAAGTTATGGTTGTAATTTCCAATTTAAAAAAATACTGTGCAGATGGTCTGACTATATATTTAACAATGTTAAACAAAACTAAACAAGGGAAGCATGTTACCTGAAATTACACAGCTGTGATCCGTGAATAAGCTCCCGATCACATTAGATTACAGCTGTGGGCACCTTGATCACACAAAGAGCCAGGTAGTTATGCTGGTAAAATCAAAGCTAAGTAAGCCGGCGTGTCACAGCTCGAGATGATGTGATTATTTTGTCCTTGACCGAAAATATTTTTTCTTCTTTGAGCTTGGCCTTGCTGTTTTGCATTCCTTCCATGAAGCTTTACATTGGCAAGTTCGTTGTGGAAAGTCAAGTGGCAGCTTTTCATGAATAAGCCACTTAAGTGTTATCTTGACTTGCCTTCAGCTTGGGGATTTGACTCCCTACTCGGCAAATTTTAGACTGTCTTTTAAAAGCAACTGCTACGTTTATTAGTTGATTCGCGAAACTTCGATGTAATGTTTGGGCCGGCATGTGGAATGCTGCTGTCGGGCATTTCAACCCGGCACCACCATATTGGTGTTCTATCAATCAGTTTGCTCTGTTTGGCCACATGCAGACAGTCAAGGAAACAGTGCCAGGGAACGTCCCCAGGTGCTGGAGCTCAATTTTCCGGATTGTTAAATTGTTACAGCAGTCCTTGGCATGGTGTTGACTTGGGTCAAGTATGACTCTCCTCAGCCATCCCTGGACACAGCTCACAGCTAACAATTGCCAGGGACCATTCCCAACAGGCATTTTGAGAGGGAAGGGGGATTAGGAGAATGGATGGGGGCCATCTTGTGCCAGCTGTCCTCCTCATCAAAGCGCATCTAACCTTCTACTGTCAGTGGTCCCTGTGGGTTCAGAAAGACGGAATTGAAGGGAAGGTGTATAACAGAACTAGCTTTGACACCAATGACGCAGATACCAGCCTGGCCCCTGGCTTCTTTTCCACTGCAAAGGCCATCTTGGTTCCAATTCCTATTTAATATGGACTAAGAAACAAGAAAAGGCTCCTTCTTCCCCAAGTGGTCAGAAAAGAAAAAGAATTGGTTTAGCTGTTGTTTAGATTTGATTGCCAGATTATTTTTTTTTCAAAGGAAATAGGTGATCTAACTTTAAAATGTCTTTCTGTGTATTTCTTATAAATGCTATAACTTCTGAAATGCCATTAAACCATTGTGGATTTAAACATTGTCAATTTTTCTTTCATGTCTGAGAAATTTTTCTTTGATTTTAGTACTGAAAAAAAAATGCTGAAATAAAGCAAGTAGTACTTCCTAGCAATACTACGCTGTTCTTTTTATTTCTCTTTGATAGATACAGACCTGGAAATTCAAAGTAGAGAGTTTTGCCTTGCAACCAGGTTGGTTCTTGCAGGAATTTTATGAACACAGTGGTGTTCATTTCTTGAGCAACATTAAGTCAAAACAAAATATTTTTGAACTGAAAAAAGAAAATATGCTAAGAGGAATATCGTATGGGAGAGAAATGAAACAGGTAAAAAAAGCAGATAGTAGATAATTACATAGACATTCATCCATTCCAAAACTGTAGGCTTGAAAAAATTCACCTGACTTGAAGGCTGATTTTAACACTTTGATATTCAAAGGTTAAAAGCAAAGTTTTTCAGGTTTGCTACTTCCCACATCTTAGGAGTGCATCAAGTTTTCCTGGGTGCTTTCTCTCAGACAGGAAAGAGACCGACATTCCCCTGGGACAGGACTCCATCCGCCCTCTCATGCCACAAGAGCATTGCTTTAAATCCTCTGTAAACCTGACTGCAGGGGAGAGATTTTGAGCCCTGTTTTGAAGTGAACCGTGAAGTAACACATGAACCACACAAGCTTTAAATTGTGATTATATTGTCAATGAGAATAACTGATGAGGATAATAATAACAATAACAATAACAATAACAATAACAATAATAATAATAATAGGTGTTTTATACATACGTACATGATGTCCTTAATTGTATTTTTTGGTTTCATTTAGTTTACAGATACGCCGATACACAGAAGAGTCCAATTTCAGGGGATGTGAAAAAATAAGAGCAGCAGGTCATCAGTATGTTGGCAAATTGGCTGCCAAATCCTATATGGAAAAGAGATGTGAAAGCAGTATCTCATGGTCTCTGCGTCACCATATCTTTGTTCAAGTAAGAGATTAGGAAACCAAATCATTAGGATTGAATAGCCAGCTGCAGATGCAGTGCAAGAGAAGAGGCACCCCTTACAGTTAATGTCTTGTGAAAATCACACAGGTCCCATAGGGATTAATAAAACCTTTAGGGCTGTGGCTTACAGTGCTCTTCAGTCCCTGGAAGAAACAGGCTTTTAAACATCTAAGAAAAAGAGAGAAAGGGTGACTGCAGTTGTAGAAAGTTAGCAAGCCTAGCTTGAAGCTGCACTTTAGTGTGAGTACTTGTGTGTTTATATCCAGGATTGCATGCTCAACCTTCACAAACTGTGACCTCAACCCTTAGGCATATACATACATAACAGAACTGTATATACATGTGTGTGTGTGTCTATATATGTATATGTATACATATACGTGAGTATCCATGTATGTGTATACATATGCTGTGCATGTATAGGAATCAAGAACTTCAAAAAGGAAAATAATGTTTGGGAAATTCAGAAAAGGAAACCCCTGTTTATTTGATAATGGAAACAAAACCATCACTTCAATAGCAATTCATACACTGCTGTCAAAGCAAGCTCTGGGTGGATGTGCAGACCCGCAGGTTCTCTGTAGTTGCTGAATTCCTCCCAGTGTTGTCTTTATCAAAGAGGTAAATGCAGATTCAGAAAAATTGCTTTGATGTGCAAGACATTGCAGAACAGCAGCTCCATTCATTGCAGAGAGAGTCCATTATTTAAGTCTCTCAGGCAACTGTAAGGATTCCCCACAAAGGGAAAAATAACAGGACTGTGGAAATAAACCCCCCAACAATATGCATTCTGCCTGCTTCTGGAGACTTTCCCTCCATTTTTCATGTCTTCATTCTGTTAAATGAGATTAGGCTTGGGATCAGGCACTGATCAGGCGGTTCGGATGGGCGGTCACTCCTGACTGAAGCAATACCTGTATTCCTGTCCCCAGCTGCAAGGGTGAAGGGAAGCACTGCTGAGAGGCACTGAAGGCTTGTCACCTGCCTTTTGTCCTTGAGTCTTCCCCTTGGCTCACCTTAGCATTTGCTCCAGCGCTTGCAGCAGATCTCAGGGCCTGCTGCAACTCAAAGGGATGGGGCAGATCAGGCTCAATGCTACTGGGGAGCTGCAGGATGAGCCAGGCTCATCCCCAGGGCAACATCCTTAATGGAGGTGGTCATATACAGACATGGGAAAGGCAGGGGGAAGCTGGGGCAGAAGGAAAGGGGAAATCAAGCCCTGTCACCCCCTACAACGGCAGGACTACCGTGAGACAGCCCAGGTCTCATCATCCAGGCACTCTCCTGTGACAGCAGGGGGAACACAGTTTCCCCATCTCCCCTCTGTACTGTCATAAACCATGCCAATGTGTAGAAAGGGTCTGTGAAATTAATTATACTGTGAGTGCTTGGTAACCAAATGAATTGTAAATTGTACATTATTAAAACAGCATCAGAGCACCGACTGATCTATTATTCTTTAGGGAAATGTATGAAGATAAGAGCTTTATATGCTTTAGGGTTCTTTCCAACCACCACACAGCCAGCTTTGTAAGAAAAAATGTGGCAATATTTTGTTACTGCCTGAGTTGCGACTGACACAATACTGTATTGTTTATTTTTATTACTTTGTCTCATATTTAATATAGATGAGGTATTATACAGTGCAAGTGACATATACATGCCCAGTCTCCTGTTTATCCTTTTTCAGATTGCATTTGGGATTAATCACCCCCATATTTGTGTAAAAAAAACCCCCTCGAAACTGTAGGTGCAGAAAAGTGAAATAAATATTAAGAAGTATGTCCTTTCGCACAAATCATGTAACTAACAATATTCACAGCTATTGTTAGCCAGTCATTTTCCCTGCATGTTGCTCCTTGCTGCCTACCTGTCTTTTAGCTTCTGAGAACCGTAGGAGGGCTGAGTGGGGACCTGTATGTTCAGAAAAACCTTTTAAATAACAGCAGTAAAGAAAACGACCATAGGTTTAGATGTGTGTGTTTGTTTTCCTCCTTTTTTTCCACAATGCGCACCCTCCTCCACCTTCCTCTCATGCAGTATGTGATATCCTGGAAACTTGGTTCTCATGTGTACACTGGCATCTTCTGGGTTAACACAGACCAAAACCTGCATGTCCTCCCTCCCTAGGGGTGCTAGCTTGCTCTAGGACTACTTTCTAGGCAGTCCCTCCTACACATCACATAATGGTCCTTTTCACCCCTTGCCTCCAGCAGAAAAGTACACATCTTTCTACAAGCAGGGGTGTCTATGAGAGAAGGGGAGAGCTTTTTGTTTGTTTGTTTTAATGCCCCTATTGAAGAACTGGAGGCAGAAG
The DNA here is from genome assembly GCA_013398015.1 of Oreocharis arfaki. Classification (NCBI taxonomy): domain Eukaryota; kingdom Metazoa; phylum Chordata; class Aves; order Passeriformes; family Paramythiidae; genus Oreocharis; species Oreocharis arfaki. The sequence goes on along the minus strand of VZRR01001427.1, from coordinate 11,710 downwards.
CTACTGCAGAACAGCTTTCCCCACAAGGTCTCCTTTACATTCCCTCCTTGAAGGAAGATCCATGAAAAGTATGCCCTATCCATGCTTGTCAGAGAAGAGGAGAAACAGCTGAAGAAACATCCTCCTTCCTCCAGCTGGAGACACATCTCCTGACTAAGCTGTTCAAGGCAGTCACATGTTGGTTTCTACAAGCGACACATCTGAGGTCTCACACCAGTGGGAAAGCTTTGGGGGTTGTCATACACTAGAGTGACCCCAAGTGTTTCTTTACTGGTGCAGAGGACCAGTGGCAGCCAGTCACATCCTCCCTCCTTCAGAGGAGGCCTATCAGAAAAAAAGTTTTCCTTTGACTGCAAGATCTAGATGGGCATTCAGCAAAACTTACAATTCAAGCAGTCAAAGAAATAATTTAAATTTGAGTGAAGACTCATTTAAAGTAGTCCAAAGAATTTCAGGACTTGGCCTCCTCTCTATGCAGGCACAGGAGACAATGACATTTTCCTGGATAAGGTATTTCCATAATGGAATAAGGCATCTTTGCTTGTTTTCCAGTTTGGTTTTGTTTTTTTTTTTTCCAGAAGAGAGAGAATTTGTAGTTTAGAGAATCTGCATTCTTCGGAACAACTCAACCCTATTTACTAGTTTAAAATACGTTGCTACCTTTCTCGACAGTCATCAGCCCTGCAGAAGTCACTACCATCTTTCAGGAATGCGCTGCCTCCCGCTCCCCGGGCAGCCTCTGCCAGGAGGTGCACTGCGTTCTCAAATTCAAGAGAGGGCAGCATTTTCCTTAGGCTGATCCAAAGGAAGGGGACGACTCCCAAGTGTGTAAAAGAATGTCAGCAAGTGAAGATCGTCAGTCACAAAATATACGAACGTTCTGAAAAATTAAATTTAATGGAAAACATGCAATGTTCCTAGGCGTTTATATATATATAAAAATAAATAAATAAATAAATATATAAAGTATAACCAAACCAAAACCCAAACAAGCTCTTAGTTGATTGACTGTTTTAATGAATAGATCTCATCTATGTTCAAGGAATTCTTGCACAGGCTGTTGTGCAGCTGTAATGCTGTTTCTGCAGCACACCACAATGACTTTGCCACCAACGTTTGCACTGCAATAGTCAACTAATAACAGACTGATGCACCCCAGATAAATACTATACATGAACGAAGTGCTAAACTGTGGTAATAAAGGATCCACTGCCCTCTCAATAAAGTCCCTATTCAATTAAATTCTTCAAATTATGTCTAAAACGCTACCAGGCTGTTATTTTTGATTACTTCAGTATTTGCTCAAAACCTGGCAAAACTAATCCAAAGCAAAGAATCAGACTTCTGTGACGTAACCTCGAAATATGTGTCTTCTAATGTGAAATAATCATGCCTGCAAAGAAAGATCAAAATGTTTGTTTTAATCCAGAAACCAGGACCCTTGTGATCAAGAGTATGCTCCTTTCAGCTGACTGTGACTTACCCACTGTTTGTGAAGAGTCCATCCAGTGTTTGCTCTGCTGGAACAGCAGCACAGCATTGACTTCTACAAGGAAATTCCAAGGATCAAGGTATATTTAAAGTACACACTGGATTGCAAAAGAACTAGAGGGCACCCAAGCGTAACACAACACTTTTTACTTTACCCCACACTCAGCTTTTGGTGCAATTTTACCCTCCTGAAATAACTGTACTGTCAGCACTGTCTCTGGCGCATTCAGCCAGGTTGCCTGAATTACTTGAAGAGCCCAGGACAAGGCAAATACACATTTTCATTCTCTGTTTGCATCTAACAAATAACAGATGTTGCAATATTGAAGAAGCACACCTGATGTGACTAACAAGGGATTTCTAAAATATTTGCCCTAAGATGACGGCCACCCTGCTATTAAGCATTTACTTAATGAAATGTGTACCAACGGAAATGCTGCAGCAATTCTCCTTAAGACGGAGCAAGCTGCTTGAAATAAAGGTTTCTTGTGTGACCTTGGGCTAAATCTGCATTACCAGAAGAATGCAGACCCAAGCCTGAGAATACTTGCTTCCTACCAGCCTTTGATACCCACTAAAGAATCCCTGAAGGAGCTGTCGAACCCAGGACTTGGTGCCACTGCCCTCACAGCCACTGGCCCTGCGTGCCCTCAGGCGGCAGCCCCTGCCATGTGACTGTCCCCGCGGTCCCTGGGATGTGCCAGCTGAACCCTCCTGCATCCACTGGAGGGAATCTGGCACGGCACCTCCCGGCAAACCTGCCAGGAAGCAGGGTCAGCCCTTTGCAAATAAACCCTGCCTGATCTGAGTAACACAACTGGACGCCTGGAAGATTAATTCATCCCTTGTAATAATACAACTACTGTTTGCACAAACCAGTGGCATGCAATAGTTTCTTATTAAAATGCTCAGGATACACATTAAGATATCTCTAAACAAAGTACAGCTTAAGGAAAGGAGAGAGTGAAAATTTTCCTTGCTTAAAATTTCCCCCTCTTTCATCAGATTTGATATAAAGCTACAAGCAGCACTGTAAAAGGACCAACGAGTTGTCTAATCGTCTAGAACACCCTCACATAATTTATATCATCTCTTAATTTCTGTTTTGTAAAATCCATGGCTGTCTTCAGTGAGTCATAGCATATAGCTCTACTTGGAGAGCATACCAGGGTATGATTTTTCCCTTTGTTTCCCACTTGCCCACAATGGAAGCATGCAAATTTCAGCAAGGTATGCACCTACCACATTAATCCTTTCTAACGTGATTCCAGTCGTCTCCTTAAAAGCAGAATCTAAAAGATTATTTTTACTGTTTCCATTCTCTATTGTGGCACACAGTTGTCTTGCTGAAAGGATATTCATCTAACTCTACACACACAGAGATGAATATACATTTGAATCACAGATACATATCAATTTAATACACATCACAGACTGAAAATGCATTATTAAAATTAACTGCATTACAGAGAATAGATGTATAGACAAAACTGCTGAGGTACTTGACTCTCCCAATTCCACGGTGCCTTAACACTTGCCGCAAACCTGCCATCCCTTTGTAATGCAGTCCTGAGATGCTTAATCTGCTTTCTCTCTTCCACCGACGTAAATCAGCAGCAAAGTTGTCTGTGGAGGAGCAGAGTCTGGGGGATAATTGTGGCCTGGTGGGTTATCTATCTGTAGCTGCATGCACGGTGGGTCTGCTCACCAAATTTTTAGTGTGTGTATTTTTTCAGGCTCTTTTCCAGCTGGGAGTTAGGAAGTGAGAAACAACAAAACTAGTTTAATGCACCAGGTAAATCAGACCAGCTTATTGTGAAACCCATCACCACACATGATTGTTATGATAATACACGCGGGTGAGCTCTGGTTATTACATGCACAGCCCTGTACTAACTGCTCCCTACAGCTCGCCTGTTCTCTCACTTTAGCAACACCCCACACACCTGTTCAAATAATATTACTATTACCTTGTGTTGACACCACATCCACCCTTTCCTTTCATATAATAAGAGCTCCTGGTGAACTGTAAATGGAAAGCTTGTGGTAGCAGAAGCCGATTGTTTACCTGTCTCCAGTTTGTTGCCACAGATACTTGGTTGGGAGAAGGGAACAAAGATCAGTTTGACATCCTTGTTAAGCAGGATTTGCCCCCCACCTTACCCACAAAAGGTTACGAGTTGCTATTCAAGCCTGAGCTCCGCAGGTGTGCCATCACACCTGTCTGAAAGAAAACAAAATACAGTTTGATTCAATATGGCTATTGCCCCAGCAAAATAAAGAAGACCTTGCCCTGCAACACAGACACAAGCATTTGTTTTAATATTTCAATGAATCCAAGCAAACATTGACAGATAGCCCTGCTTATATTTAGCATACAAGCCAAATACGATGCAAGCTTCCCCAGCATTTGATGGCAGTGAGCATCCAACCCTGCCCTGCCCACTAAACTAACTCATGGGCAAACTCATGGCAAAACTCAACTCAAAACCCATCTGGCAATGGAAGAAAGGAGAATTTTATAACTCTCAAGGTATTTCAAAGCCAGGTTGGATGGGGCTTTGAGCAACCTGGTCTAGTGTCCCTGCCTGCAGCAGAGGGGCTGGAATTAGATGATCTTAAGGGCCCTTCAAACTCAAACCGCTCTATAATTCTGTGATTAACAGGAAACTGAGTCCAAGGCCAAGCCAGGGACAGGCTGGGCCTCACAATTAATTTCCTTCACCATTTAGCCGTGATGGAGCTGCTGCTGCTATTGAGTCACAGGTAACTCTTTGCATAGAGAGCTGTCATGGTTTTAGAATAGCGGAAAGTTAAAAGCTGTGGGTCCTGGTGCTGTTCTGCTTGGTTGAAGTCTACGCTCAACTTCTTACACCAATGACAACAGTGTAGGTCTAGGGTAAATTGGCAAAAAAATGGCAAAATCTACCTCCTAATTGAGGCCAGGAGGAGGCATAACGGGATTTTGTCCATGCAAAGCAGTGCACTAAGTAGACCTAAATGTACCCATTCATTCCTGTGAATTCGCCATTTGACATCTTCTGAAGGTGATGGAAAGACTTCGGTGGGCATTTGATCCAAGAGCTGAGTCACTAGAGTTTCCAACGCTTTAGGTAAAAACATTTTTCACCAAAAAGGGCTAATGAAATTTTTCCCCATTTTCCAGCTAAAGCAGTACTCTATTTTTACTGCTTTATATTTTTATTAGAATTCTTATCCGTATCTGCTTCCATCATGGTTTAAAGAGCATTATTCAAAGTCACCTTCTCACGAAGGTGTCCTTGAATTAGAATAGGAAGTGTGGTAGATGTGCAGCACCAGCTGCTTTGGAAGGAGTTTGTATACTGGGCTGCAACTTACACAGAGAAACATCCTTGAGGCAGGAGGCATATTTTATTTATTGCTTTATTTACTGCATATGTCAAGTAATGGAATCCCAAATTATGAAGATGCAAAACACAGTGTGAGTATTTATCAGCACTGAATGTTTTTATGTGCTCCAAAATAACTTGGGGTTTCCCAGCTGACTGTGAGCAGCTTGCTGGTTTTGAAGATCTAGCACCTTTGGAACTGAAGGGACATGCTGAATTTTAAGCGCTTGGAAAGAGAATTAATTGCTTGGACAGCACCATCTTTTTTTTTCTTTCTTTCTTTCTTTTTTTTTTTTCTGTATGCTCATCAATAGCAAATGATGAAGCCTCTGGAGGATATTAACACAAGTAAACTAAACACAGGAGTGGGACTGTTCAAACAAGGTGAGACAAAAGCCTTCATACCACAAGCAAATGAATTTGATAGCAATTTTTTATGTTTCCACCTCTGTTGTTGCAGATGTCTACATTTAAATAAGAACTTTATCTTTCTCGGCCCTGGTTTTCCTCCTTCATTAGCCTGCATGGAGGTCAGAGACCCTCTTATCTCATGGGCTACTCCTGCAAGGACCTGGGAGCTCGCTGGGGTCCCCTTCCAGCTTTCTGTTCATGTGGGGATAGAACTTCCGCCTGCTCTCCCACCCTCTGAGAGCAGGAAAGGATTTGCCCTGGCTAATAGCTGCAAAGGCATAAAGTCATCTGTGTCCGTGCTTTTCCTTCCATGTGCACTGCACCTTCACACCTGCCCCCGGCTTTGGCAACTGCCTGGCATGGAGCCCCCATGCACCTCAAAACCACCACAATCCCCCCAAAAACCCCGGTGGGACTTGAAGCCCTGGGGCAGCTCACAAGGCAGTGCTGGTAATATTGGCTCCTACTTACCTGGTGAGCCTGTCCTGCACATGAACCAAGGAACTGCTTCCTCGTTAAAGCTGGAGAAAGCCATGTCCTTTTGCATGACTGCTGCCCCAGTGCTGTGATGCTCCTGCTGGGATGGACCCCCCCAGTCTCTGAACAGGCACATCAGAAGTCAAGAGGAAATACTGGCTTGCAGCACTGTGTCAACCTGCCGCTCTGAGTCCAGGCACTGCCACCCTCCCAAACTCTTCCAGGGATTCAATACCTGCACTGCAGCCCACACGCATCACCCGTTTCCGGCCCTGCGTGTTTCTAGGGCTGCTGGAGAAGGTAAAATGGAACAGAAGACAAAGTCTTAAAAAACTGATCCTAAATGGATGCATGTTTCAATCTCATTCATTTGAAGTATTCTTTCCTGTTATCACATTTTTACGGGAATCTTTCCAACCTGCTGAAAAGACTAAGCAATATTGATTTTTAAATATTCTAAACAAGATATAGATGCTAGACTGCTACAAATATAGACACCAGCATCTCTGAATGAAAAAATAGCCTGTTGAATAAATAATGCATATCTAAAAATGTCTGAATAGGAACTTACAGGATAAATAGTAAGAGCTTCAAAGGAGCCACTGATCTATGGAGTACATAATATGCATGTTAAAAATTATTGGAATATTTATTTACATGACACATGGCTCAGAAAAAGCCATTATGGTCCTTTAACAAATTATATATGTTGTGAAAATTGTCAAAGTGCTTCTTTTACCAGACGCAAGTGTATCCTATCAAACACATGATCTTTGGGGGAAAAAAAAAAACCAAAAGGAAACAAATCCGAGGCTAAAAGAAGGCTAAAAGACAAAAGAAAAAAAAAAAAGGAGAAGAAAATAAAAACCAGTCCTTGTACCATGTCAAAGTGCTCCATGCCCATCAAAGGAAGAAAAGCCCGCGCTGCCCTGCCTGCATCCTGCGCAGTGCTGCCGTCGCACTTGATGTGGGGAGGGAATGCTCCTGTCTCTATGTGCCAAAGTCCGGGGGGCCAGCTCTTCTCCCTACAGGCCAAGATATTACAAACGGGGACTAATTCATTCCAGCCACTGCCATGTTCTCTATTTTGAATTAAGCTGCCAGAAGAGTGCTCTGCTTTCCTGGCCCGTGCCCCTCTGAGTGACGTGGGGGACAGGCGGAGACCCGCAACCCACCGGCATCGGTTGCACCTCTGTGTGTGGAGATGCGTTTTTTATGGCTATGCTTATAGGTCCTCAACTGCCTCTGCATGGCCACGCACGGATTGAAACTAGTCTTGTGTGCCCCCTCATAACTTCAAAGGAACAAAGCAGAGGAAAACACTGCCTTGCAGTACTTAGTGTGCCCAGAAGCCAGGTCTGTCGCTCCGCAGCCTCTGGCTGATGGCATCGGCTGTGTGCTTGTGCCTGGGCACAACCCTGGAAGTGTTTGCACTGCTCCTTCCCCAGTGCTCCGTGGGTGACATGGCTCTTCTCCGGCAGATATTTGGCGAAGGAGGAGGGATGCCAACTTAGAAAATTCCCCCACATGTCCATGTTGCTGTAATCACACTGCAGTTTACACCATAGCCTGCTCTCCGAGAATTCTTTTTCTTTTTTTTTCAGGCTGTGAAGGGGAAAAAGGTTTTTGTCAAGAAGGCATGACCAGGATGTGGTGGCTCAGAGACTGCCTCTGGCCCACGGGATGCTGGCATCTGGCTGGCAACCACCTGCAGCCAAGCTCTCAAGTACTGTAGAGCCCCAGGGTACCCAGTCCCCAGATCAGCTCTGATGTGCTCCAAGGGCTGGTGCATGCATGCCTGCTTTGGACATTTGGGAAAGCAGGCTCGACTGGTAGGCAGAGCACGCAAGTTTTCTCTTACCGAGGAATGAGAGTAAAGGGTGGATTTTCTAATGCAAAAAGCAAGCAGTTGTATGGGGGAATATATTTAGCCAGTGTTTTCAGATCACATGTTCTGGGACTGGAGAGCAGAACGTTTTCAATACCATTTTGGAAGCACACTATTCAGTATTGCAAACCTTACTATTGGAGAAACCAGTAAATTGTGTTGCATCTAAAACAATTACTTGAATTACTCGTACCGTGCTTTCTTCTTTCCAACTGCAAAGGTTTTACAGAAATGTGACTTCGACGGCTACAAAAGCCTTGAAAATACAAATAATAGTAAAGTGCTGCTCTGCATTTGCATAAACCTGTTTATCCTATACATGGTTTATTCATTAACTCTCGGAACAACCAGCAGGACAGCTATGGCATTCCTTATGACCACTTTGCTTGTGGCTGAAAATGCAACTGTTTAAAAGGAACACTACAGAAAGTGAAAATAAATACCATTCCCACGTGAAACAGCAGGAAAAATGCCACTGGAGCTGGCATTTGGCTTTTACATGGAATGCACCTTTCCTGTCACTTGGAAATTTCAGATGGAAGCCTCAGCATCTGCAAGGATTGGGACCTCCACGCCGCAGCTCACCAAAACAGACGTGCAGCATTAGCAGTGTCCATCGCTGTGCTCTGCAGACAGCACTTGAGTTAGGGACGGAAAATACCTGGCTCCCTCATCTATTCCTCCTAGAGACCATTTTCTAGTCCTTTACAATATCCCATGCAAAGATGTTCCTTGCAACCTCTACCTGCAATGTATTTCCCAACCAGCTCCTCCTCAGGAAGGCTTTTCTGGTAATCACCCCAGATTTCCCCATGCTTCCTTTCTCACCCGAAACTCGCTCCACATAAGAAAGGTGATAAAACAGGAATGCGTTTTGACTGTTTCATCTCCTTGCTTCTATAAAGATAAGTACATGTTGCCACCGGTACAAGTGGAAAATGGGAAGTTTGTCGGACAGCCGGTGACTTGCTCAAGGTCACAAAAAAGCCTCAGTAGCAGAGCTGGGAACAGAATTTGGTATCCTAATTCCTAATCTGGCAGCCTCACCACAACTCTCATCACGCAATCAAAAAGCTCCTTTTAAGGAATGCTTTTGTGACTAAGAGAAAATTCAAGGCATTAGAAGAAAGAGTTGTTTTAATTTGCCTTTGTTCCAACATTTACGCCTTTTGCTGTATGGAAAACATGATTTAAACAAGATACGGGATTACAGTATGATGAAAGACTCTAGAATCTTTGAAAAACAAAAAATAATTATGGCTGCATTTAGGACTGTACTGATTCCAGGCATTAGGAAGCAAGCAATTAGATATTCCTTAGAAATTTTATACATAGCAGAAGGAGTAAGTAAAGACCAGCATATATTGTGATCTGGTAAGAGTTTTCTGAGCTTTATATGCAGGCTTTCACAATTCTGAAGAATACTACATATAATAGGAAAAATTTTCACAGCTCTTTAATAAGACTTCATTTTCTAAAGGTCTTAACTTGCTGCACCGCAAGTTTTTCTAAAAGCAAACCCAAATCCTTAAGCTGCTAAACTCAACAGGAGATTGCCCTGACCTGAAACAATCCGGGGTTTGGTCCGTTCTTTCTTGAAGAGCAGTTCAGTAATTTACCAGCTCTCCCAAGATACATCAGCATTGATATTTAGAAACTCTACAGGATAGTTTTATATTTTAGGACAGCACCTTTTGCTTGCTGCCTTTCCTATGTAATGGAATACTATAATTTGGCAACAGTGGATAGAAACAAATGAGTGTACTGAGAACTAATGTCACTGAAAAAGTGTATACAAAATCTGAGCTGTACAAGCTGAAGTAAGCAGAAGACTACAAATACTAATACGATAAACAAACAAAATGAATGTAAATTTAAACCAATCCTCTGGAAAAAAATGTTGCTTCTTTTTTAACACAACAGAAAAATTCCCGAAGTGCAGTAAAAATCTTATTGATAGCACTGTTACTGTCACCAAAGTAGCTAGGAGACTCAGGATGAGAGGTTTTGTGACTTAATTTTACAAGAACATGCATTTTGCTTAATAAATTACTAAAATTGCAACAGAAGAGCTGGGGAAAAACAATGCAGGGACCCACTCCCCACCCCCAAAGTCCAGGCTCAGCCTGTAAAATGCCTGTGCCTTTAAAGCATTTGCAATGACAGGAGGCCTTATGTTTGCAGATGTGTTAGCCACTTTTTGATTTGATCTTTACGCAATTATTTTGATAAAGGACATGTTCATCTTGTTGACACTATCACTGTAGTCAATACCTAATGACCCCCATAGTTAATTTCCTTATACTTAACTTAATAGAAGTCCTCCCTTGGGTTATAGTACTTTTGACACTTGTATAATCTGAAACAAATCCTCTTTTTTGGTCAAACAGACCATGTTACACACACAGTTGGCTAGCTATTTACAAAGCACCCAATTAAATCCTACTTAATTCTCCCACTCTGAAAATCTCATTTCACTAGGGCGCACGCTACTGATCACACAACATGAGGATCTTTCACTGAGCCCGGACACAAGTCTACAGCAAGCAGGACTTGATTGTACAAGAGCTTGCTGTAAAAATAATTCACCCATCAAATGCTATACACAAACAGTGAAGAGAATGTGCAAATTCAGAGGATTCAAGAAATAAGCTGAAGAATCACAGTTAAAGACAGGTAAATCTAGTTTAATGTTCACATGTAGTAGTTACACATCACAGAGATTAAACAGGATTTTAACTGTAACACAGCTGCAGTGAAATGCAAGTCATTTTGTACTAGAAAAATAATCTTGACACAGTTATCCGATTTTTGGTCTACTTAAGTTCATTTTAAGATGAATTTACATCACTGATCATAATGACTTTGCCCATGTGCCTTTCTGCAGTTCACTATTAATACTCTTTGGACGAAGGAAACAGCAACTGTTTTTGTTAATGGTTTGCCCTTTGGTTGCAAGCAGAGAACTGTTTTCAGTTTTTAAGCAATTAATAAGCTGTAGGAACACATATTTGCAATAAAACCTTTTGGTGCTAAATGAAGTTCTGGAACAAATTTCTTGAACTAATTCAACAGCAGATTTAAAAAAAAAGCGCTAATTAGAGATCTAAAGCATTGCCCCCATAATGCAAAAAAACTAGATAGAATTTGTTTTTCTATTCTCAGTAAAAAACACTACATCTTACTGCTATTTTTATAGAATGCACTAAAAACCCCTGTGCCGAAATGACAAAAGTGTAGTCTCAAAATGTATAATATACTTACAAACATTTTAAGTCTAGATTGAGGAAAACACGTTGTATGGACTCCAGACAAGTTTATTTGCAATTAGACATCTCATGCAATCATGCAGGACCACTAGCTATAGCTGCAACTCTCGAGTCTAAAGGACATTTGGGGACAAAAAAAGTCCTAAACATTCAAGGTATTTCCATATCAGCAGCTCCATACTTGAGCTGTGGTTTTCTAAAGAGATATTCCCACAGATTAAAAAAAACATACACACCTTTATAATATTTACAAAAAATATTTAATTAAAAATATTTTATAATTACAGTAGTCTATTAAAGCATATACTTTTCTCACACTTATAGAACATCTCTATATATACACAGTATGAAATGTCACTCATTTGTCTATACAATATGTAACATTCCTGCAGGGAGAAGAAAGTTCCCTGGGCCCCAATAAAATCCATCTATTTTAAACAATAGATGTCAAATATATCTACAAATGCTCTGGTAGATTAGTAAAGCTTCAAGATTCGGCTGCTCGGTCCCTTAAGAGTTACAAGGTTTCTACAGTCTGGTTTAGGCTCGGTCCTCTATCCCGGGGCAGAGTCGCAACTTTTCCCGCTGCCACCGTGGGACACGCCGCCGCTCACAGCTGGCCGGGAACGACGAGAAGAGACGGAACCGGGGGAGAGGGGAGGGGGGGAAAGGACACGGGAAGCTGGGCAGGGGGGGGACCGCTACGGACGTGCAAAATGGTGAAAAGGCTTGGCTCTGCCGGGGTGAAGCATGGGAACTGCTCGGGGGGTTGGATGGCTCCTTCCTCCGGTGCGGCGGGGCAG
>VZRR01001426.1:488530-500732 GCA_013398015.1 Oreocharis arfaki | reverse complement strand
GGAGATGGGTGGGTGTGGTGCCCCAGGCAGGGCAGGGCAGGTGCCTGGTCCCCCATGGGCAGCCACGTGTCTGTAACCCGTGGTGCCAGGTTGGTGACGGCAGCGGGACCGTGACAGCGACGGCGACAGCAACGATGGGCACAGGGACAGAGCCGGCGGAGGCGCGGTGTGACTCATTGGAGGGGTGAGGCCCCGTCCTGCCCCGTGCTCCCCCCTGTGCCCCCCAGCACCCCTTATCTGCCCCTGCCCCTACAGGAGGGTCTACTTGGACCACAACGCCACCACCCCGCTGGCCCCCGAGGTGGCCCAGGCCGTGTGGGATGCCATGTGCCGGGCCTGGGGCAACCCCAGCAGCTCCCACCCCCCAGGTAGGGACCAGGATGGGCCATGTTGGCTCCCCGGGCTGGGCCCTGTGGTGATGGGAGCCCGCGGGAGCTGCCAGGTCTGACCTTCAGGCAGGAAGGCGAAGGAGCTCATCGGCAGCGCGCGGGAGAGCCTGGCGAGGATGCTGGGAGGCCACCCCGAGGACATCGTCTTCACCTCGGGGGGCACAGAGGTGGGAGCAGGGGGGACCCCCTTCCTGGGAATCCCTGCCCGCCACTCCGTCTCCAGCAAGCGGTGACAAGGAGGGTGGGGATGAAGGGCGCTGTGCTCCTTCTGAGCCTCCATTTTCCCTCTCCTTCCTCCCTTCAGGCGAACAACATGGTGATCCACACTGCCTGCAGGCACTTCCACGAGAGCCAGTGTGGGACAGGGGACATCCGGGGGACACCACACATCGTGACATCGAGCGTGGAGCATGACTCCATCCGCCTGCCGCTGGAGCAGCTGGAGAGGGAGGGCCTGGCAGGTAAGTGGCACAGGCACAGATGGGGTTTGATTGGGGGTCTCTGCTGGTGTCTTTGGAGGAGGGCAAGATCCTGCATGCTCTGTGATGTTCAACTTTCTCCTGCTGGAGAAGGGTACTGTTTCCCCCCATGGTGCCCACGTCCCCCATGCTGGATGTGTCACCTCCTTGCTCTGTGCCTGTGCTCCCACCGCCCACGTACTCCTGCCCTGCTCAGTGGGGCACAGGCAGCCCCGAGCTCTCTCAGCCGACCCAGCCAACCTCAGTGCTTGTCTCCTGGCCTGTAGAAGCCACCTTTGTGCCTGTGTCCCCACGGAGCGGGCAGGCAGAGGTGGACGATGTTCTGGCTGCCATCCGGCCAAACACCTGCCTGGTGTCCCTCATGTTGGCCAATAACGAGACTGGGGTCATTATGGTGAGTGTGGGCAGTGAGAGGGACAGGGTGGGGACACCCTCGCAAAGAGGCGGGGACAGGGGGGAAGCAGAAGGTCCTTGGGGTGCAGACCCTTGTCTTCGCCACCAGCCCGTCGCGGAGCTGAGCCAGCGCATCTGTGCCCTCAACCAGCGCAGAGCAGCGGAGGGGCTGCCCAGGATCCTGGTGCACACCGATGCAGCACAGATGATTGGCAAGGGGCGTGTGGATGTGCAGGAGCTGGGCGTGGACTACCTGACCATCGTGGGACACAAGGTGTGGCCCTGCTCGTGTGGCCTTGCTGCTGGTCACCCTGTGTGACATCTCTGCTGGGGTGCCAGGGGGACTTTGGGTGCCCCACACAGCTTGGTACCTCATGGTGGCCAAAGTCCTCCTGCTGGGTGGTGCTCTGCAGACAGACTTCGCTCCTGCGGAACCTGTCTGGGCTGGGGGGCAGGAGACTGAGGATGGGGAACAGCTCTGCAGCGGCCTGTGCCTGTGCCATGGGCAGGGGCCAGCACTGGAGGGCACTCAGATTTGGGCAGGAGGGCAGGAAGCACTGTCAGTACTGTTGGTGCTGTCAGTGTCCCCAGGGTCACCGTGGCTGTCCCCACAGTTCTACGGCCCACGGATCGGAGCACTGTACGCCCGCAGCCCCGGCACCGCCACCCCGCTGCACCCCATGCTCTTTGGAGGGGGACAGGAGAGGAGTTTCCGGCCGGGGTAAGGGGGCAGGTGGTTGCCTGGAGAGCTGGGCCTCTGGCTGGTGGCCAAGCCACATGGGCTGCCTTGTCCAAGCTGAGCTGCCAGCTGTGTCACCTGCCAGCCTTGGGGTGAGCAGCCCAGCATGGCAGGGCAATGGATCCGAGCATGGAAACTCCCTGGAGCTCAGGCTTTACGAGGGTGGAACCTCAGGGTGGAACTGCCTCCGTCTCAACCACCTCAGAGAGGTGTCCAGGACCCCCTGCCAGCAGTGAAGGGTCCCATGAGGGAATGTCTGTGTCTCAAGGTTGGGTTTCTGGTCTGGAGAAATAACTCAGTGGTCCCTGTTCCCTTCCAGCACTGAGAACACCCCGATGATCGCCGGCCTTGGCCAGGTCAGTTGGGATGGTCGGGGTGAGTGGTGCAGACCCAGCACAGAGGCAGCCACTTGTGCTCCCTGGTCATCAGAAGGGGCAGACTCGGGATGTGGGAGGGAGGGTGAACTGGGAAAGGCAGTGGGGCTTTCTGGTGCCAGTCGAAGGAGGTGCTGTGAGGCGCTTGCTGTGGGTTCTCAGCCCTGGCAGTCACACAGCTCACATGGCGCAGGACACTGAGAGGGGACACAGGGGACCTGGCACTGCAGAGGCTGTTCCAGGCTGGGCTCACATCCCAGGAACCACGCACAGAGGGAGGTGTCCGAGGGTCACTGATAGAGTCTGTCTGGGTGTTCTCAGGCTGCAGAGTTAGTGAGCAAGAACTGGGAGGCCTATGAGGCTCATATGCGGGATGTCCGGGATTACCTGGAGGCCACGCTGGAGGTGAGCAAATCTGGTCCCTTCCCGCGGTCTCAGGCTGCAGGATGTGTGGCCTGGAGCAGCGTGAGCATGTCCCTCTGGCCATGCCCACCCCCTCATAAGGACAGAGCTGCTTGGGAACCAAGAGAGGTTCACAGCCCTCTTGATTTCTCCAGGCCTCCTTTGGGAAGCAGAAGATTTGCTTCAACAATCACTTTAAGGGCTCCAAGCGACTCTGCAACACCTGTAACTTTTCCATCCTGGGCCCGGGCCTTCAAGGTAGGTCTTACCCTACCCCTGTCCTGTGATGGTTACGCAGAGCCAAGCACCTGCCCCTCACAGCACCTGTGGCTGAGACTGGTGGGTGCTTGGCATGGCTCAGGCAGGGAGGTGAGGCAGGAGTAGCCGCTGGAGAGAGCCTTGGCACTGGGAGAGCTGTGCTTGTGTTCCTTGTGCTGCAGGACGAAGGGTGCTGGCCCACTGCAAGGTGCTCCTCGCCAGCGTCGGGGCTGCCTGCCACTCTGAGAAGGGGGATCGGTGAGCAGACAGCTTTCCCAGCCCCTGGGTGTCTTCCCAGAGGACAGTAGGTGGGAGGGATGGAAACAGGACAGGGAAAGGGACAGTGGGTGGCTTGGGCAGCATCACCTGGAACAAAGAGGATACAGAGCTTTCCAGAGGGGCTGAAGGGCTGTGAAGGGGATTATTGCAGGAGACAGCTGGAATGCTCAATTGCTGCTTGGAAGGAGTTTGTCCCTCCCAGCTTTGGTGATCTAGCTGAGCTTGGAAGTACTTTTGAACTCCCAGCACTCCCAGAAGAGAGTCTTGCCTTGTGTCTCTGTGTATGCCTGGCTCTCCTGCTCCAGCCCAGCTTGGGTCTCCAGATGGCTCTTATAGTGGATATTGGGACAGGGAGTGCTTTTGGCCTGGTCTAGAGCAATGCCCTGTGGACATGGCAGAGCTGCCAACCCACAGGGACACGGAACAGGTTCTTCTTAGAAGACCCAGATTCCCCATAGGGCAGCAAGCCCAGTGGGATTGGGTGCCCCTGGAAAGCAAGCGGGGGGCTGTGCAGGGGACAGGTTTGCCTGGAGTGCATCTGCAGATGCTCTTCCTCCCGCGGCTCTCTGAGGCTCCCTGCTGATGTGTGGGGCTTCCTCAGCCTTCGAGTCCAACGTCTGCCCCCGGCTGTGTTCCAGGCCCTCGCCAGTGCTGCTGAGCTGTGGGGTTCCCCAGGAGGTGGCACGGAACGCGCTGCGGCTGAGCGTGGGGCGCGGCACGGCGCGGGCAGATGTGGACAGGGCTGTGCAGGACCTCGTGCAGGCTGTGGAGCAGCTGGAGCGGGACCAGGCCCCATAGACCCTGGAATTGCTCCCCGGACACCACTCAGGTTCTTGGGGTGGGCCCTTGGGTGTGAGCTGCCCGTGCCAGCCTGGGCTCAGGGGTGGCAGGGGGAGGTTCTGAGGAGGGGGCTTGGCTGCTTGGGGACTGGAGCAGCTCCAGGGCTTGCCCAGGACTCAGCCCTGCTGCACAGTGGAGGGTTTTGGGGAGTCCTGCTGTCCAGTGCCCCTGGCTTGCCAGATGTACCCAGCTGGCTGGTACATCAACACATGCACGTGTTGGCACAGTTGAGCCTCAGAGCTCGAGTCCCTGCAGAGGACAGGCATGGAAGCCGTGGGAGGAGCCTCATGCCCTGGTTGCTTCCTACAAAGGAAGCTTTCCTGCTGCTTGAGCAGCCAGAGGAAGAAAGACCATCTGCCCCAGAGTGAAATGAGGAGTTGATAAAAGCACAGCAAGATTCTGGGCTGGGAACTGCTCTGCCCTAAGCTGCCAAAGGGATTTCTGGCGGGGCGCAGCTTTCCCAGCCCTGCTTTGCTTTACCTCCTCCCCTTTTCTTCTGTCCTTCCTACAGTGGGCAGAGCTCCTGTTGCCAGCTCCACCTGCTCCTCAAGGAAACAGTTGTTGGGGCAGCTGTGACTGTGCCAGCACCTGGGGAATGCTGCGTGGCCCCGGGGGTCTCTGGCATCGTCAACACTGGAGGACACAATTGTCACACGGATCAGGAGCATTGCCAGCTGGGCTGGCTGATGTCAGGGAACTTGGTCTCCCTGGGTATTCATAGGAATAAAAGTAATTGCTGCTTCTTTGCACAAGTGAAACGTATTTTCTCTGGGGGAGGCTGGACTGGTTGGAGCCATCTGAGTGATGCCTTTTCCCTCAGAAAACACTCGTGTCCCAGAACACAGGCACAAGCGGCTGCAGTGGGAGGTGCCTGCAGGGCCTGGTTGGCACAGAGCCCATGGACACAGATGCTGGCCTTTCTCTTTACAGCCACACATTAGCTTGGCCAGAAATGCTATTTGGACCCATAAAACCCTGGGGCTCTTTGCAAATCCCGTGTCTCACTGGCATTTTGGGACCCAAGCACCCTGACTGACAGGCTGGTCAGTATTACCATGCTGCTCACACCTCCATCTCAAATGCATTCTTTTATTTCTCCGTTTTTTCCCCTCCCTTGGATAATAGTCAAAACCTCCTCAAGAAAAAGTGGTTCCGTAGAAGAGATTTTGGTCTGCTTCAGGGCTAGATCTTTAATCTGTCATGGACCTTACAGTTCCTGGGGACCTTTCACAGTTGTGGCACAACTGGAGATTGAGCTTTTGGGGCTCTCTTTCCCCCACAGGACGTCTAGGCTTCCTGCATTGTTTCAGACAGAAATTTAACCACAAAGCACAAAAAGCTTTACTGACTTCTTTTTTATACGTACAGGAAATGCAAGTTTTAGCCACGGAAATGTAGCATTGCTCCATTTAGAGTATGACAGCCAAAGCTTGAGAAGCATTACAGAGGAAATGACAATTCGGGTTGACCGTTTCAGTGGTTTTGCTGCTCATCCTCCTACTGCCACAGCACACACGAATGAGAGTCACTTTTGAGTCTCTCTGTATTGCTTTATCCAGAGAAGGTCAGGAAGAGCTTGGCACGCATTTCAGTGGGCCAGCCCATGCGGGCTGCGCACCCTGTGTGCTACTCTTTCGGGTGTGACAAAATGTTGGTGGTTGTGTGCAGCAGACCAAATCCACCTGGCACGGGAGCCTGGAAATATCAACATTGCTACCTCAGCTGAGAAGTGAAATGGTAGAGAGAGGGCCTGGCCACTACGCTCGGACACAGGGGTTGAAAGGAGTTACTTCCATGTGGTCGCAGCCAGAATGGGACATTCAAAACCGACATTCATTTAATGGACGAATCCACAATCTCCTGATAATCTTGCCTTCTTAAATCCTTCCAGGAGAGCTTATAACACGCAAGGAAAAAAACACTCACCAAAATAAGCACTGCCCCGACCAGATCACAAGTGCCTGGGAAGATGCGCAGCACAAGGAGCTGCAGGACCATGGCGATGACGATCTCCAGGTGCTGCACAGTGCTCACCAGCGCAGGGTGGAACTTGCCCAGGGCGTGGTAGACCCCCAGGAAGGCTGCAGTGGAGCACAGACAGATGGCAAGGAGATAGCTCCAGGTTTCCCCGTCCAGTGGGACGATTGGCTCTTGGAGCAGGAACATGGTGGACGCTCCCCACACTGTTCCCGTCCAGCTGAAGGTGAACAGTGCTGTCCACATGCTGATGCTGTCTTTGATGGACCTGTAGACTATCATGGAGAGGGCAGTGGTCAGACCAGCCATGACGGTCATGGTATAGCCAAAAGCTTCCTTCCAGGTGCTCAGCAAAGAGTTCTCTTCCTTAACAATGTTGGGGATCATGACCAGACAGACACCAAACACACTGCCAATGACAGTGACGGTGTCTATATAAGCCATTCCTTCATCTATGAGTAAAAAAGCCAGAATGGCGCTGAACACCGTGGTGGTGGCCCTCCACATGATGGTCCCATTGCTGGGGGGCACTATGGAGAAGGATGTGTAGGCACAGGTGATGGAGATGACATTGCAGACCCCATAGAGGAACAGCCGGAGCCTGTAGCCTTTGGGGCCGAAGGGAGGCTCGTGGTGGTAGCACACAGCAGTGAGGGACAGCACCTGCAGGACTGAGCGGATGAAAATCAGCTCCAGAGACGGCACTTTGGAACGGTCAGAAATTAACCTCGTGATCAGAGCCACGCATCCGTGAGCCACGGCAGACCCAAAAAGGACTGCCCATGTTTTCCTGGGCTGAAGTACATTTCCTTCAGGAAAGTGCTGGGATTGTCCAACCTCATCAGGTTTTGGCAGTTGTGCTGGCTTAGTGTCTATGGTACCAAAAAAAGTCTTTTCTCTCTTTTTCCCATTGTTCAGTAGTCTTCTCTTGGGATTATCCTCCATAAATACTCCAGTATCTTCATTAACATCCTCACATCCCTCTTCTCCTGGCTGTGGATAATGAGAGGTGTATTTCACTGTTACTGTGTTGGGATGAATTTTCACTCTCTTTTTGACTGGGTATTTTTGGGAAGACGTATCCATTTCCTTAGAGAAATGCCCTGGTCTTAAGAAAAAAAAAAAAAGGAGATACACTGTCATTTAATGAATAGTGAGAGATTCAATAGGATGTAAGGGCTTTCAGTGTTTACAAGCTATTTTCATCAACCAAATCTAAGTACTAGTAGCCTGTTCTTGGTTTTGCTTTAATTTTCCACCGAGTTACTACTAAATACCCTTGATGGCTGGGCCATTTGGATCTCCTTGAAAGTCAACCATGGCACTTCACTTTAGTAATTAATTTTTGAAAATAACATGTTTTGTCATTATGTATGGTATGCATAATGAATTCTAGTATATTCTAATGAGGAAGTTCTCTTGCTAAGCTTTTTGCCCTGTAATTACGCATTATTGTTAATTGCTTGCCAGTGTTACAAGATTACAGGAGAAATTTGGCTGGAGGAGATATCAGAGAGTAACACAAGGAAATAGGGAGCAGCCCCGGGCAAGTCAGCAGTTTGCATATGGAGAACAACACATCTTTGAACCCTACTGTGAGAGCGTTAAACCCTTCTGTCTCCTCGGCCATTTCGCACTACACGAACAGGGCCTGTGATTCGTGTGGGGCGGGGCAGCTGTTTAATTCGGGCAGGGACACGTCATTGTACTGACTGCTTTCACACCACCTGTGCAGAGCCTTGCAAGCGAAGAGGCAGCAGGAGCAATAAAACCTTCCCAGCCTTCTCTTCACCCCAGCAAGTAAAACCTGTGCAGACCTTACCTGTGACAGAGACATTCGATCCCAAGGCAGAGGGGGAAAGCACCTCTTCGTCATCTACATCTTCAACGGGCTGTCTAGACAGAAACAGCAGCTGCTCTCAGGTACCAGCAGGGAAGGTTACAACCATCTCGGCACAGAAAGTAAAACCCAAGGGAGGCTCAAACCCCAAACCACTTTAGATGGAGAGAAAGCAATCAGTGGCATCTTGTCAAACCCAGTCCCCAGCCATCTCCCAGAATTACTGAGGGAACTGATCCAAAGAACAAGTGGTGGTTTGTGAGCATAAGGTTCCTACAGCTCGACAACAAGCCAATCCACCCTCCCGTGCCTGCTGTGCTGCCCCACGGGCTGCAGAGGAGAGGGAGCCCGGGAGGACCCATCCTCCCCGCCCGGAGATCCCTCCCCCAGAGCCGAGCCCTGCCAGCAGCAGCAGACGCTTGGCCTCTGTGGTGGCACCGCGGGATGGGTACAGACAGTCCTTGTCCCCAGGGAGGACCGCAGCATTCCTGGGGGTCCTGGCGGTGCAAGACCACAGCTGCTGGACAATGGGCTGAACGCCGAGACAGCGGATTGTCAGGGAGAACACAGGTCCAAAGGCAATGGTAAAGTGCGGGCAGTAGTTCCTCACAGACACACTAAAAATGCCGCGGCCAGGTTCAGCCTTGGGATTTTCTGTGCCTGTGATCTGTGGCAGCCAAGCACTGCCTGTGTCTCTGGCAAATTAATTTACATGAGAATGGGACAGTCTGCCTTTTTCTTCACAGGCTGAGTGTTCATTAACTCCCTGCTACACCCCTGAGCTGTAGCCGAGTCCCTGCTCTCCTCGGAGGGATGAACGGGAGTGGGGACACGGGCGGGGAGCTGTCCCAGCTCTGGAGGGAGCAGCAGCACCTGCACAAGTACCAGGGGCTGAGGACCCTCTCGAGTCCCCCCGTCTCTCAGGAGGCCTTGCCCAGCACTGCTGCTCACGTTTTTCTGCTGCCGACCCAGCGCCGGAGCACGCCCAGCACCCCCTGCATGGTGAAGAGCATTCCAGGGTGTCCATGGGCAGCTCACTGGGCAAGGAACTTGAGAACGAGCAGCTGAACGCCAGGGAGAGTAAATAGAACTGGGTATCAACTGTGCTAGCGGGCACTTCAAACAACCCATCAAACATTTACCAACACCTGCCAGAAACCTGCCCCGGGCTCACCTGCTACCTTCACTTTTCCTTCAGTTAAATTGTTCATTTCCGAATCTTTTAACATGCAAATGCAAACCGCACTGAGTGAGACGAGGAAGGCAGTGATTTTCACCTGCACGGCTTTTCTTACCTAGCATTTTCATTGTGTTACAATCCAGTTTTGCCTTGCAGCCTTAAAAAAAAAATGAAGATCTTCTTGCTTAAAGGCACAACATAGTGGATCATGAATAAAATAAGTACGAGGAAAAGAAGACAAAAGTGGACGATAGGAATTATTATTAGAGTGACAATAGACCACTGAGTAAACTCATTCATTTCGTTGAGAAACAGCTGAGTAAACGCTGCAACTGTTCCTGAAAACAAAACCAAAATAGCTCATTTGTTACCACGAGCATACAACGGTAACTTTCTTGCTTCATGGCTTTAGGTTACATTTTCTTTCAACAGATAGTTGCAAATTCAACACAACAGTTGCAAATGTAGCACTGTACCTGTGCAATGTATTCAGGGATCTCTGTGGAGGAAAACAATAGATGGTGAGCACGTAGCTCAAAATGGCTGTTCTGCACAGAGCTGCTCCCTCAGGACTGCTCAGCTGGGAACCAGAACAGTCGGGAGTCTGGAAAGGGGAAGGGCAAACACGTGTGAAATTCAGGAGATGGGAAGTAATAAAGAACAAAAAAATAAATAACAGGAATGCTTAACCCAAAATTTCATTTGCCCAACTAAATACTCAGTTTATGACAAATGTGATGCCAACCCTCCCAAAGTACATTTGTAGTCTTTGGTGACCTTGCTTTTCTTAACCAGTGAGATTTTCCATAGAGACTGAGATTAGGGCATATCCCAGATCCATTATGTGTGTCCCTGACACAAATTTAAAATAGAAATCAGCACAGCCTATACGGACAACTTGCTACTTCTCTTTCTGCCCATGCCTTTTGTGGAGATGACATGAAGTTTTTATTTTTCTTTCATATCTAGAAACAATGTGGCTTATTTGCATTTTCTATTAAAAACACAAGTTGATCTTGAATCAAGTGTAGTACAAGGCTGAAGATGAAGCACTATGCAAAATTCGCAAGTTATATAACAGAACAAACATTCCCAATTCAGTCTGGGACACCCATTTAAATTACCAGCTCATTGAAATCACTGACTGCAAAGTATGAACCCTGTTTTCCTTTCGGGGAACAAATAATCACTGTAGATTCAATAAGTGGCACAGATCATTGATGGAATACAAACCACTTTTTTTAAAAAAGAAAAAAAACCCCACATACTCCCCTCCTTTCCTCCCTCAATCACTGCAAGTGCTGGTTAGCCAGGTAGACATAGGTGATTATCTGCCCCCTGACTGCTGGGGGTCAGAGCCTGAGCTCTCCTGTGCCTGAAGGAATGACAGCTTTGAGGTCTGGTGATTCTAACCACCAATCTTCAATAAACTCAGAAAAATACTCTCATCTTCTGCCAGATTGATTAAAATCAGTCAGGCTACTGAGGTGTTATTATGAAAGACTCACAGACATGGCAATTCCAGCCACGGATATGGAGCCAGGAATAAGTCAGCTACCCTGGGCTCTGCAAGACAGGCCCCACAGGAATGCTCCTTTGCCTCTTCTGTGGAAAATCCCCCGATCCTGACTGGATCAGGCTGAGATTACCAGAGGGCTGTGAGCAGTCTCTACCGGCTAACTACAGACTGACAATTCTCCCCGAATATCACACACAGGAAAGGCCCACCCACCCCTGGAAACCAACAGAACTGACTGAACTCATGCCACCTTCACTAAGCACTTGTGTGCACTGACTTCTCAGCTTAAGCGATTTTCTTTTGATTCCTTATCAGGTGCAAGAAAATCTTCTAAAGCCCTGTTTCAGTACCATTAAACCACCTGGAGATTCTTAGGTGCTTCATACTTCAGGCAACTGCGCATGCCAAGGGATCTACACTTATGTGGTGTATGAGTACCTTATCTTTCTAGCCAGATTGACATAAATCAATTTGATTAAAAACACATGCAAAGAAACTCAAATCTTTATTAAAATTTAATGAATAGCAAAAGGTATTTAAGAAAATGAAGGAGCAATTACATGAAAGGAGTTTTTAGCACTTAAGCACAAGAGCAAACATTATACACAAACCGACAAACCAGTATCCCGTGTCTTCAAATTAATTGAGTCACGTCCAGCAGCACTGCCTGAAGGAAGAGCCAGTACAACCTTCACTGAATACAAATAAAAACCCTACACTAAAGTCCCACAAGTTGTCAGTACATTCCTGATAATATTTTGCTACCCAAAAAAATGACCTCTATTTGTGCTAGCTCACTGAAGCAATCACGTTTAATTCCCCTTGCTTTCTCCACTCTCTTGCTGAATATGGGCTCCATTTCCGGCCGTTTCCATGAAAAAATACTATTTTCTAATTTCTCCATTCATGCCTGTTGCCAGCTGCACCTCCTACCTCTGCAGCAACAACACTTGCATTAAGTGTTTTTGCGACTGATTTTGGGAGAAGAGCCACTTTGCCTGCAAACTTCCCATTCAAAAAACCCTTATCTGAACAAACCCCTTCAGATCGCAATTGCAGGCACGGGGGAAAGAACAGAGAACACATTAACATTGAACTATACTCCCCTATAGCACAGGAAACCAGGAAAACAGCTCAGTTAGACATAAGAAAGGTTTTAAGAGGTACATTACAATGGGGTGAAGCACGAGACGGCACCTTCGGGTCCACGACAGCGGATGACAGGTCGAGATTAGAGATACCACGCTCACTGTTTTTGATCCTCTCCCAACAATCCGCAACCCCTGGCAGCCAGCGGTGCGTGCGGGGTGTGCAGGAGGGGACAGCCGCCTGCAAAGGGACCGAGCCCGGGAGCGCTGCGAGGAGGGCGGCACCAATCGCGATGGCTGGCAACTGTCGCCGATAAGACGGCACTCGTCAGAGGACGCGGGGCGTCTCTATGGGAACGCCGGCAGCGGCTCCAGCAAAGCCCCTCCGGGCAGGAGCGGGCGAAGGGCGGCGGGTGCCCGGGGTTGGTCCTCGCCGTGACGCGCC